>PVJI01003183.1:0-128820 GCA_004026765.1 Micronycteris hirsuta
ATCGGGTCGGTGAAGGACTCATCAACCCTCTGAGGTTGTTCCAGGATGGGGCAGAAAGTAAGAACCGGTACGAAAAACGTTTTTGGCTACGATAATTTAAAGAACAGAACCGTACAAATCCGGAGGAGTGGATTGTGTACCGATATTTATATATAAAGTTTGCAACTTGTTAACAAAAGCCCATGTGCGAGGCTTGCGCTGTGACTAGCCCCTTTGTTAACAAAAGCCCTTTGCGCGCAATTCGGCCACATCACCAGGCCGCGTGTAGAGCAAGGAAGGGAAAAAGGCTCCCGGGGTCAGGGCAAGAGACGCCCTGGCTCGCCCTTGAAAAACAAGCCGCTGGCCAAGCTCATCCTGGCGGGCGACGGCGGGAAAAACATCCTCCCTCGCTTAAACTAACAAATCCGCCAGCACTACCCGTTTGAATCAAACAATAGCAGAAAAAATCTCACTCCATGCTTTGCCGGGGGCCCGGCCGCCCAGCCCGGGTACACCGGGCGGTTCCGCCCAGCCCCGGCCTGCAAGCCGGCCCCTTCTCCTCCCGAAAACAAAGAAAGACCTTACTCGGCGCGAGGTGGAGAAGGGGTAGAAAAATCAGCAGTTTAAGCAGCGCCCTTCAAGAGAAAAAAGGCAGTAACTTAAAAAAGTCCATAGCTTAAAAAATTCACTGCTCTGTCTCCCAAGCCAATTTTCTCCCAGTGATTGGCCCTAACTGGGCCCCAGGGGCTCTCTCTGTCCCCGGTCCACAGCGCGTGGGGCGAGGAAAGAGGGCCTGATTTCTTTTCCATCTTTTAACAAAAGAAAGCTAGCTAGCAGAAACCGGCTCTGCAGCACAGCAGTAGAGATTGGGGCCCCGGGCGTCAAGCCCAAGCGGCGGGATTTCACCTCAGCCTCAGCGGGCCAAACGGGTTCCACCCAGCGGCAGCCGTGGCGCAGCCTGGGCCCGCGAGCTCCTCCCTCCGCCTCTCCCCGCCAGGCGCCCGGCGTGGGCTACGCTCGCTCGCCTAGAAAAACTTCGCTGCAGTGCTGTGGGCATCTTGGTGCTGGAGCCGCCAGTACAGCTACCTAGCTACTCTAGCAGTGGGGGCAGGGCACATTAACCTACCACATGTTAGGCGGCCCCCTGCCTACAATTAAAATGGCTGCTACAAGCTAAAACTACAAAATTGGAGGCTTTTTCCGGAGATAGGAGGAATCAGCCTCGTAGCCCCGGTTTCTCTTTCCCCACGTGTCTCGGTATGAGGTTCATACACGCATTGGGTCACGGTCACCCATGGGTATCGGCAGGTCCGATCTACCCCGTGTCAGGGTGCTGCTGTAACAAATACTTCAAAATACAGAAGTGACTTTGGAATTGGGCAATGAACGGAAGCTCAAATAATTTTGAGGAGCAACATAGAAAAAGCTTACACTGCCTTAAACAGACTGTTAGTAGAAATATGGGTGTTAAAGACTCCGCTACTGAGGACTCAGGAGGAAATGAAGAGTGTGACAGAAAAACATATATTGCTAAAGAGGACAGGAAGCTATGTACACAAGTGAAGATGCCATCGCAAAACAGAGCAGAGCTTTTGACAGCATCAAATGGCTTAATCAGTTTGGACTGCTATTTTTAAAAAATATCATACTGGGTGGCTTCAACAACAGAAATGTATTCCTCACAGCTCTGAAGGCTGGAAGTCCAAGAGCAAGGTGGCAACCAGTTTGGTTTGTGGTGAGGACCCTCCTCCTGGTTTGCAGGCAGATCTCTTCCTACCGTACCCCCACATGCTGTGTCCCCTTTTTGGTCTTTTCTTCTACGGCCACTAGTTCCATGCATTAGGGTTCCAATCACGTGACCTAATGACCTCCTAAAGGCCCCACCTTCAAACACCATCAGGTTTGGGGATTAGGCTTCAACACCTGAATTTGAGGGGAACACAAACATTTAGTCTCTTTTTTTTTTAAAGATTTTATTTACTTTTAGACAGAGGAGAAGGGAGGGAGAAAGGGAGAGAAACATCAATATGTGGTTGACTCTCACACGCCCCCTACTGGGGAACCTGGCCTGCAACCCAGGCATGTGCCTTGACTGGGAATCGAACCGGCGACCCTTTGGTTCTCAGCCTGCGCTCAATCCACTGAGCCACACCAGCCAGGACACATTTAGTCTCTTAACCCCAAGGTAGGAAGGGCTCGAAAATTGGAGCCAAGCCTCTGCTTTGAAGGAAAGCCCTCGTGAATATCCAGTCTTCTGTTTGTTGTCCTTGGAGGGCTACACTTAGGAGTGAGGGCAAATGCAAATTCAGCTACATCTGCACACACACTGCAACCAAGCCCTGAACGAGCCCCGTTCTTGACCGAATGATGATGGACTGCGACTACCCTAAGTGCCTGTTGAGAATAGGATGAACCTCCCCAGAGGAACAGGGCATTATCCAGCACCTCTATAGCATTTCACATGTAATGCTAGGCCTTCAGTAGAAAAGTAACAAAAAAAACAAGATGAACGTCACAAGCTACAGAAAGGGACCCACCAATAACTTGTATTCATTTTCTAATGCCGTATAATAAACCACCCACACGCAGAGGGTTTGAATGAAACACTCATGTGCTATCTCGCAGTTTAGAAAGGTCAGAAGCCCGTGCACAGCGTGGCTGGCTTCACTGCTCAATGGGGCTATGTTCATGTTTAGAATTTAGGATCCTCTTCCAAGCCCAGGGAGACTGTGGGAAGAGCAGAGGGCACCATCTTCCTGCTGGCTGCTCGGCTCCTAGAAGCCCCCCTTCAGTCCTCACTGTGACCATCTCACAAATTGGGGGCTCACTTCTTCAAAGCCAGCAGGTGAGTCTGTCCTCGGTCTGCTATGAAGAACTCATCATAGCAGTGACCATCACACCGCATGCATTCTGTAACGTAGCCTAATCAGGGCTGGAGCTCCCGCCACACTCCCAGGGACTGCCCACACATGGGAGCCAGGGGATTCTACCTGCAATGTACGTGGGTGGGGGAGGGGGCACACTGGGGACCCCTCTTACCATTCTGCCTGCCCTGGGGCAGAATATTGTTTTTTAGCTATGATTGATATGCTAAATAGAATGAGTAGCAAAATGGACAATTTCATCAAAGAAATTGAGTGAATGAAAATTTCTAACAAAAATATGAGAACTGAACAATGCAATAACTGAAATGGAGAGCTCAATAAGTAGGCTTAGCAGCAAATTCAGTGCAGTAGAAGAAAGGTTAGTTAGTAGAAGATAGATTAGTAGAAAATATACATGCTGAAGCAAGAAGAGTAAAAATTATGGAAAATACTGAAAAAGAATAAGATCATATGTATCTTATATTTACATATGTAAATAATACATATGCATATAATAAGTTACAAAGTTCTAATGTATATGTAATTGGAATTCCAGAAAAAGAGGAAGGAATGAGACAGAAAGAATATTTAAAGAGATATAAATTACAAAGGAAATCACATCTAAGCTCAGGATAGTCAAACAACTGGAAAAAACATAAATTTAAAACAGACAGAGAAAAAATACATTAACTTCAAAAGAGAAACGAGGTTTAAAGCTGACTTCCGAACAGCAACAATAGAAGCCAGAAGACAATGGAAGAATGTCTGTGGAAGGCTGGAAAACTAATAATTAGTACAAATGCAGAACTCTATCCTCAGAGCAAATCACCTCTAAAGTGAAGGTAGCATAAACAGATTTCCAGATGAGCAAAAACAGATCATTCGTATATAGCAGATCTGCTCAAAAAGAAAACTTGAGAAAAAATTGTTTAGGCAGAAAGAAAATGATCCCAGATGGAAACACAGAAATGGAGGCAGAAATGAAGACTAATAGAAATGGTAAATATGTTAGGAAGACTAAACGAACAGAGACTATACAAAAAAAATCAAAATTTTATGGGCTTAGAATATATGTAAAATTATAATGAATATAAACTACCTAGAAAAGACAATAGAGAGTAAATGCATTTAAAGTATTCAAAGACCTCACATTATTAGGGAGGGAGTAAAAATATTAATTTATATGTAATTTAATAAATCTACAATTGATCTTGTAATCTCTAGGATAACTACTTAAACTGTAATTAAAGTCTAATAAAGAGGGAAAATAGAATTTAGAGGGGAAGTGGAATTTAGCAATATTTGCATATTCTTAAAAAAACAAAAAGAAAAAATTAAATGTAAAACAAGTGGTTCAAATAGGAAATAAATAATAATGTTTAAAAGCACAAATATATTGGTAATTACATTTAATGTTAATGAACTGAAGTCTCTAATTGAAGACCCACACTGTCAGAATACGAAAAACAAAACTATATGCAGCTGACATGTGATACACCTTAACTAAAAAAAACACAGAAACATTAAAACTCAAAGGGTTTAAAAGCAGAAACTATGGCCCTGGCTGGTGTAGCTCAGTGGATTGAGCGCGGGCTGGGAACCAAAGGGTCCCGGTTCGATCCCCAGTCAGGGCACATGCCTGGGTTGCAGGCCAGGTCCCCAGTGAGGGCCATGTGAGGAGCAACCATACATTGCTGTTTCTCTCCCTTTCTGTCTCCCTCCCTTCCCCTCTCTCTAAAAATAAAAATTAAAAAAAATTAAAAAAAAAAAACCCAGAAACTATGCAAAAATTCACCAAAAGCATTCTGGTGTAGCTAGGCTAACATCACCCCATACAAACCCTAAGAAGCATTAGTCGAGATAAACAGACATATCTTAAGATACAAAGTCAATTTCCCAGGTGTAATAATTTTAAATTTTCATACATAAAACATCAACTGTATAAAGTAAAACTTAACAGAAAAGGGACAAACAGAAATAATGTCATAATGGCATACAGATAAATATGGCATATGGAACCCCTCCCATCGGAGGCCAGTCTCTCCTCCCTGGCTATAATCCCCCTCTTCTCTACACAGGGGGGATTATAGGACTTATTGGTTTGTAACCTTTCTTGGCTTCTTTATGCCACTACTTCTTCTTCTGTCCTTCAAGTCATCACTGAATACCCTTATTCTACCTAGCCTCCAAGCCCCAGCTCAAATATCACCTCCTCCGTGAAGCCTTCCCCTAACTTAGAATACGTGCTTCCTCTTAAACTCAGAAAGACATTCGAAGCACTTGGCACTTTCTACAATACCTTAAATTCTATTTATTTTTGCACCTGTGTTAATGTCTCCTGTTCCTAAGGCAGGGCTTCCGTGGGCTTCAATCTTGTATGGATTATGTCCAACAGAACTCGGTTCAAACCGTGATGCGAGCTCACTGAAATCCATTAAATAAACCAATGACGAATTTCTTCATCTGCCTTTCTCCCAAAAGTGTCGGCCCACTCCGAAACATGGGGGAGAGAGAGAATTAGAATATCTGTTTTTGGAGAAAATGGGCCTCTTTTCAGATGAGAGTTCCTCAAGCCGGAAGTATCTAGAGTTTTGCAGTTGACTGTGCCCTGCGATAGGGGTTCTCTGGAGGCTGGGATGGAATTCCAGGGACGCACACAGCCCTGTCTTGCCAAGACCTGAGGCACAGGCCATTTTCTCAGGCCAAAGGACACATCACTTCTAGAGCTGACGATTCTTGTTGTCTTACGTCACATCCAAATACTGCATTGAAGCGGCTGTATTTCTATTTCCCTCGACCTTGACTGTCAAAGCCTTCTTTGCTTGAGTTACATAGGGAGGACAGGTAAATGTGGCTGAGACACAAGTGTGGCCCAGTGCTTCCAAAAGAGAGCCACTCGACTTCGATAAGATACGTTAATGTCTCAAGGTCTCTGTTTCATAGTTTATAAAGGGGAAATAATAACCCCACTTATTTGATAGGGTCGTTGTGAAAATTAGATGAGAAAATGCGCGTGAGGCCACCCCACAAGCCTGAGAAGAAAGGTTAGCTTCTGCCCCACCTTCCCTGCCTGTTAGAAGGCCATTTCCCAAGTTCAGAAAACCCTCCAGCAGGAGAGGGGAGGTAATAAACCCACGCCTATCGTCTCCCTGGAAAAGAAGACAGATTCGCCCCGGCCGGCTGGCATTTCCAGAAGCCTCGCAGCTGTTCAGAGGATTCCGGGTGCACTGGATGAAACTGGATTTCCAATAAACTGTTCCACACCAGGGCATCGCCCAGCCAGAGCCTCTGACTCCAATCCAAAAGTGAGCTGAGTGTGCCATCTAGGGGACGCCTGTGGGTGTGCGGGCACAACACCCGCTTCAGCCCCTGGAACAGAGACGAAGCTTCTTCATGCCTTCACTAACGACACCTCTTAAGGCTCTGCTGTGAACCACCCGCTGCAGGAAAGGGTCACAGCGCAGCCCCTGCCCTCGGCGAGCTCACAGTCCAGTGGGGAGTCACACTCTAGGTTGATTGCAGTGTCCAAAGTGAGACCTGATCTCTACGAGAGGGTGGATTTACCCACTGACAAGTCACACTCCCAGGAAGAGTGGCTGTGCAGAGTCTTGCACTCAGGATTTGGGTTCCAGTCTCTGGACACTCAACCACAGTTATATTGTACATGAGAGGGGCCAAACCAAGTTCCAGTGAGATCACCTGGGTGACACAGCTAGAAAGTAGCGGAGCTACTGGGACACCAGGGGATTGACCTACGCCTGAAGCAGCCAGAGACCAGAGCAGTGTGGACAGAAGGGCCGTGTATGGAGTTTTCTGGGTGGAGTGTCCTTCAAGAGCAGGTACTTAGAAGCCAGAGGTTTTTATATTTTGTTGATGCTCTCACTTGCCAGTGAGGCAGTAAATAGGAACCTTGGCCTCTGGCCGGGATTCACATATCCCTTCTCACCCTGTAAATCTGGTCTATTTGGAGAAAGCCTCTCTGACTTTCAGGGATGTGACTTCAGTTGCCAGGAATTGTGCTTACGGTCCAGGAATCCCGCAGCTCAATGTGACTCCATGCAATTCAGGACATTTAAACCGGAAAGGAAAACTCTTTTCCAGAAAGAAGGATGTGCTCCCAGGTACGAAACATTGCCCCAACATCATAACCTTTTCAGACCTACATCAGAGGTCTTTACTGCATTTGTGGCCCGTTCCAGTTCATCTACATGGTCATCACACGAACATGCAGTAGGTACCTACTACTTGCTGAATACTATGCTCAGCAAAGCACTGAGGATTCAGTGACAACCATGGTAGCCACTGTCACTCACCCTCACAGAGCTTGCAAGTCATTATCCAGATAACTATGTCATCATGATGAATGCAGAAGATGACTTCTCTGTGCAAAGGCCAAGGGTCCATGGACTGCAGAATGGAACTGGACTTGTGATCAGCTTTTCTGCTCACTCCCTGTGGACCCACAGCCTCCTGTGCAGACTGGCCTTATTGCTCTGCTCAACATCTCTGTTGTCTTTGCTTTTCATTTGTTTGTTTTGATTTTTGTAGGTTTATACTTGTCTGCATCACCCACAAAGACTAAGTGTCTTGAGGTCAGGGGAAAAAATGCTATTTCTCTCAAGATCCCCTGTGTCTGATAAACAGAAGGTGCTGGTTGACATTTTTTTAATAAAGGAAAGAGCTGAGTCAATCAGTCGATCAATCTCCAACATTACCCATAAAACCACAATCATAAAGTTTTTAATTTGAAATGCGTGAGATTCTAGACACAATTATTGATGGTGAAAAATTGTAGCATAACGTGTTTTCATCCAAATGTACCATTGCAAGCCATCCATCCTTTATTGCACGAGCCCTCTCCCAGACAATGTGCTGGCTGTTGTCCACAGCAGGAGACAAGTATTTTCATAACGAATCACAACGTGCTTAGAGTTCTCAGAGAAGACCTTGCCTAATACTTGCAGGGATAATCAGAATGCTGGCTATAGGGATGGCCAGGCTCCTCTGTGGTGAAGGCCAAGTTAACCTGAAATCCAGCCCTAAGTATTGGAAATGAAGCCCTCTGTTCCAGCCGTGGGGCAGGGAGGGGGGTCGATTAGGAGGATGTCAAAAGACTGTGCCACAAATAAACAGACATTTGCCACAGCACACTCAGCGTCTGTATACATAAATGTGAAATACTGAAAAATAGTTTTTGGTACTCCCCAACTTAGTTTTCCCTCAAGCCCGTCTTGGATAAACAGGCATGATATTTCCTAGTTGTCCATGCTCTTCCACACCACCCACTCAGAGCACTTTTAGTCTCTAGGACTTAGGTCCAATCATGCTTTGACCTGACGATATTCCCAGTCCTTAAAAAGTCACTGTATGTTCCTGTCTAGTCATAAGATTTTAACAAGAAAGGCCAGTTAGTGCACAAGAAGCTAAGATTTTGTGAGCATCTGTCTGCTATGTGCCCAGAACTGAGCTAGGCACCTCCTCATAGAGTGATCGCATTCAACTAGCATGAAAACATGACGTGGTGAGCATTCGTAACTCCAGTTTATACATCAGGAAAATAATGTTGAGAGAAGCTAGTTCTTCTGCCTGGGGTTCCCAGATAATGAGCAACAGAACTAAGTCCTTAATCCAGGTCCACCTTCCAAAGATGATTTTCTTGCCCCTGTTCCAATATTTCTCAAAGTATTGTGTATGAACTATAAATATTTAGCTTTATCTTTATTTTGTTTATTTTTGTGCCTTATCCACTAACAGCAAGCGATACTGGTTTTCAAATTTATGGCATGTAAAATTTCCTCCTAAAAAAAGCAATTAATTTGTAATAGGAGATTTCAAGATATCTGTTACTTAAGTAATCATGCAGCTGGTGTGTGAATACATGAAACACCGTGAATGTGATGCCGAGATGAACCCAGTCATAGCACAGGTAGTAGTGAAGCAATGAGCGAACAAAGATTTACAGACTGGTTTAGTTTGGAGATTCAGCTCACTGCTGTGGCCTATTTCAGCAGAGACGGATCTTTCTCCAAAGGTCCTTTTTTTTCCTACCTCAAATATCCCAACTGAACTACTATTGGAAGGATTCTTAAAAGATCATCTAATCTGATCTCTCTTCATGCTAAGAGGAGCAAAGCAAGGTCCAGAGAGAGCAAATGATTTGCTTAAGGCCACACAGCAAGTCATCAATACAGCTGTGACCAGGGCTCTGGCCCCTGAATCATGTTCCAGAACTCTTTCTAAGATCTTTTGGAAGTGGAAGGGGTGCTGGATAGAGGGCAAAGGAGAAAAATTGGGACAACTATAATAGAATTAATAATAACAATAATAAAAGTTATTTCTGTATTAACAATGCTATTTCCATTCTATACATGATGCTTAGAGTCAGCTTAGTTGGTCTGGTTATGATACATAATGTGAAATACAACATGTGAAAAATCATGTGGTTAGCCTTGAATGAACTCATATGGAGAAAGAAGATGAGGGGGAAAAACATTTCAGGCTAAGGAAACATCCAGAACAAAGAGAGAGTCATGAAAGAAGTTCAGCTCAGTGTGTTCAAAGAGGAATCCATCTGCTGTGCCTTGAACTGCCATGTCAAGGGAAGTAAAAAGAATGAATTATTTCTTCCCTTGAGCTCATTCTAGGGCACTGAAAATACAATGGTGATCATGACGTGGTTCTGACTTCAGGAAACGTAAGGTCTAGTTGCTTACACGGCAAAGGAAATGGGATTTACAATGCCGCATGGTAAGTGTCATGTAGGTGTGAGTACAATGCCCTGCGCAAGCACCGAGTAGGAGCTCACTAACCAGACTTAGGAAGGGTTCTTGAAAGAAGTGGCAGCTAAGCAGGCACCTGGTGGAGAAATAAGGCTACTGGAAGACAGGTCAATAAAACCATTCCAGAAAAAGAACAATCAAATTAAAGACATGGCAGTTAGAGAGAACACGGCTTGTCTGAAGTTCAGTCAAGAGTTCAGCACAGTAGATCCTAAAGAACGGAGAGGTGATGGTTGGAAGTGATGCTTCAGTAAAAGATACAGACTGGGTTATGCTGGAACTACAGGCTGTGCTTGCCGTTTGGGACGTTATTCTTAGGGAAAGGAGGCGCTTAGACATTGCTTAAGCAATTGAGTGGGGTGATTAAATGAATGCTTTAGATAGACCAGTGTGACTGCTGACGGTGGGTGGGATGGAGGAGGGCAAGATTACAAGCAGGGAGACTAGTCGGCTAGCTGCGGCAATGTTCTAGAAGAAGAATGACAAGGGAATGAACTACAAGTTTGGGAGAAGGGGATGCAGTCATGCAATGTGAGTAAAGTGGAGTCAGCACGTCTTGGGAGTTGGTTAGATATCCAGAGGGAGAAGCCAAGAATAACTCCCAACTTTTCAACTAGGGCCCATATGGGTATTTACCAAGATAGGCCTCAGCGCACAATACAGGTCCCTGGAAGGGTAAGGGCCTGAGGCACAGCACAGTATCCCTGTTAACACTATCTGAATAATTTTCAAAAGGAAAATAATGTCTTTGAAAATTTCACTGGCGGTAATTTCTGAGCCTCACTGAAGGACTTAATTGGATAGCTAACATAGGTGATTACACCAGCCATTGTAGAGAGTGAGGGCAACAGATCTTCCCATTTATATCTTGTCACATGATTTGACTTCCAAGACCTCAATAAAAATCAAGACATGCAAGATTCAAATGCTGTCTGATCTTGACCAGGAATGTGAAGGGGAGAGAAAGTGAGAAAGCAAATCATTAGCAGTATTCAGCAGGATCATTAGCTCTCCTGGATACCTTACACAAAACCCAGCCCTGATGAGTGATTCATGAATCAACCATGAACCCTGAGAGCAAGGACGTCCTCTGCCACACTGGCACATCAGTTGAAGCTTCATGCACAACGTGCCTGGCTACCAGAGTTCTGGCTCTTGCCAAACCTCATCGATGTGATGGAGCCACTTTACAGACCTCTGCATTCCTATAGGTCTTTCCACCCTCAGCTCTGTCCCCTCTAATGTTGTGTTTCTCTAGGGATGATAGATCGTGGGGTCTTGGGTCGGACTCAGTCTATGCCAGGACTTGGAGACATTTTAAACAAGTTAGAATCCATGTGTTGTTTTCAATTAAAGGGTTAGTAAGGCAAAGGAATACCAGTTCAGCCACCAAAAATTTGGGTCTGGGGCAGCTTCTTTGGCCTTCTTGACAGGCGGAGTGTGTTGTGGTGAGCCTGGCTCCTGTCAAAAGCAATGAGAGACACAGCAAGGGACATTGGGAAAATTAGGCTTGGCACCAACCTAAGCCACTGAATATCCCAAATGCATGGTGTGTGAAGTGAGGTTTGAACATCATGGTCGGGGAAGCTATGAGAATTCTGGAGAGAATTTGGATAATTGTGAGAAGTGATTGAAAAGATCAATCTGAAGGCAAAGATGGGAGAAATATTGATGGTCAGATAGAGGGTAGAAATGAGTAAAGAATATCCAAGTTCTTTTTAGACTTCTATTTTAGTTTTGAAATCACCACTTGACAGTGGCTTGCTCACCAAATTCATTCATTAAATGTGTATTTACCAAACCTAAACTTTGTGTGTGTATTTAAGTACTACAGATGCTATAAAATATTTTGCTATAAAGAGAAGATTGGTTGGAGAGAGTGCACCAAAAACTCTAATACACATTACATTACCATTGAGAACATCACAAAGTGTTACAGAAACAGGTCAGGGACAGCTCCTGGGAGGAATGATGCTTTGGCTGTGCCTGAAGGGAGTGTAAAAGTTCGTGGGGTGAACACTCTCCAGGATGGAGGGAGTATAACGATGGTGGGAGGAGCTAGATGTGAGGATTTGGAAGTGGGCTGGTGTCTTTGCCTCCAGAATTGCCTGACCCCATCCATTCTCCACTCTGACCCTAAGCACAACCCCAAGCCTGCCACTACTTCTGCACAAAACGTACTAACGACTCTATTTGGATTCAGGGTAACGTTCGCGCTCCTAGCATGCAGCCCACACAATGAACGTGCTCATTCTGTGTGCACTCATGTAGCACGTACTGTACGCTGGGAACTGTTCTTGTGAGGATTGCTATGGGGGCCTTAACTATGAGCATCTCACAGGCTAGTGGGAAGAAAGATGAGTATCTAAGAGGTTCAGTACAATGTGAACAGGGCTGACAGGCATGTGCCTACAAGCCTATGCTGCAGAAAAAGGACTCACACCTTCTTTACACTGGCAGTGTCAGGACAACACTGTACAGTGGAGACAAGCTTAAGTAGGAGAACAGGAAAACATCTAGAAGACAGGGAACAGCACGCAGAAAACCATGGAGGCAAAGCAAACTGGATTCTCAGTAGTGTCCCCAAGGGTCCAATATTGCTGGAAATCAGAGACGGGCAAACATGGGGCCGCAGGAGAGGAGTGGGCTCACGTAGGCAGAGACCAGATCATGATTTTGGCCTCCGTACTAAGAAGTCTGCACTTAATATCATGTCAATATCGGAGAACCATAGAAAGGTCATGGCCAGTGCTACAGAAGGTAGTCTGGACAGGAGCCAAGAGAGAGGGAGAAAGATCACAGAGGGGCTCCTGCCATAATCGAGGTGATCCAGGACAAATAAATGAACAAACAGATGCATGAATGATCGTATGGACAAAGGGCTCTGATAACATCAGCTGGAGTTTCTACGCACATGAAAAAGGGAAGTGGCTTTCTTTTTTCTCCCCCGCCCCAGCCATTCATGAATGGTTTCTCTCTTTTGCACGCATGTATAGCTCTTGCTCAGAAACTGGGATCTCAGAGCTGCAGGCTGTGCATCTTATAGTGTGCTGGTTATATTTAAACAATTCATTCTGTGAGGCAAGTGTCCAAACCAATTAAGTCAGGATCCCCAAGAGTCCCTGGCGGAGAACAGAAATAAACTGCCAAGGTATAGTTTGGACCAAAACCGTCATCAATTAGAGCCATTCTTTCTTTGCTGGGACCATAGAAGGGTAAACATGAGGATGCTGAGATGAGGCAAAGGCCTGAAAAGTGGCCATAAGTAATGAGCCTCTAAGCGGGGGACGCTGCTCTCACATGCATCACCATAATTCAGAAGCCAATGCTAGAGCCTTCTGATTCATTGATTACTAGTATTAAGTGTGTGCATATCAATTACGTGTATGCCATGTGTGGACAGCAGATACAAAGAGGAATAAGACACAATACTGACCCGCAAGGAGCTCCCAGCTTGCTGGAGCTAGGTGGGAAACCAGTTAAATGCACTGCATTGTAATAACTGCTGAGGCCTATGAAAAATAAAGGAGTGCTTCATTTGACCTGTGAGGAAAGAAAGCTTTGACTTGGGAAGGAATTGTCCGGCAGGATCTAGAAGGGTGAGCGAGACATTGTGAAGGCAAGGAAACAGCTCACACCAAGGCACAAAGGTGTGAACGTCAGCTCAGGCTTGGGAACCTTGAAAAAGAACTTGACCAAATCTGAACACTGAAGGCTGAGAGCCCTATTTATGATCCCTTTGCCTCTCTCCTTTGCACTCAGAGCAAAGCCTCAAAAGGCAGCCTTCTACCCTTGACATTAGAAAGGCTAAGATGACAGACACTGACTTCGGTCAGAAGAGAGCTACAAGTAGGGTCATAATTAACCAGCATATCAGAAAACCTATGATCCAGTCATTGTTGAAAATGAAAGAAGTTAAATATGATCTATGGGAAACTTCCTGCAATACATGCCTGAGATACTGAACTTAGTCAGTTGCATGATGAACTACAGGGAAAACTGAACTCCTTACCCAAGGCTGCTGCTTACTTAGCTGCATGACCATAGGAAGCTAAGAAACTCACTGAGCCTCAGTCTCTTAATCCATAAAAGGGGATGAGTATGTGTGTGATAATTCCCACTCCTCAGGGCTATTACAAGAATTAAATACGAAACATGTGAGATGATCCAACACAGAGTGAGCCTGACACCCAGCCAATAATGAACAAACGTGAGCCCCTTACACTTTTCCACCCCCTTGAGTCCTGGGCTGAGGTCAATACACACATCTCACACAAAGGTGTCCACGTATCCTTGGTGTACGCACCTACCAAGTCCCACACAGTCCCCTAGGTCCACTAAAAGGTGGCGGAGGAAGGACCATGGTAGCGTTTATTGCCTGACAATTACTTTCCATTTAATTTTCACAGCAACAAGGTAGCTGGGGGTTATGCATCCCCATGTTACAGTTGAGAAACTCTGAAGTTCAGAAAGCTAGAAAGATATTTGAGCTCATACAGCCAGTTAAGTGGCAGAGTCAGCAATCGACTCCCGATCAAAACAGACGCTGCAAAGAAGACTACTCCAAAAACCGAGACTGGGGTGACCTCAGGTGCCTTTGCTCAACAAACCAGACCTCGATGGAGTATGACCTCTTCCACATGCCCCAGAGTGGATCTGTCTCCACCCCTGCTCAGCTACATCCACAGTCTCTCCTGTGTATCAGGTGAGACATCCACGTGACTTGCTCTGTTCCAGGTGCTATTTCTAGAATCCGTTGTTAACGATAAATTACAAAGATAATTCTCATGATACAGAAACAGAATTTATAGAGAATGTACCCAGGGCAATAATTGGTAGGCTTTCTTAATTCCTAAGTCCATTTAAAAAAAATGTGAGCTTAAGGAGTGAGATTTGGGATCATTAAAAATAAGCAAAATGTTTTGTTTCTCAGTATGTCCTCTTTTTTTTTTACCACTTTGGGTAGGTTTTGCGCCTTTTTTTTTTTTTTGAACTTCCAGATTTCATACTTTCTGTTCAACTTTTGCAACTTCCCAAGAGCATGGTTTAAAAAAAAAGAAAGAAAAAAATAGAACCTGAGCCTGTCTGTATCACTTTCAAGAAGGTACCTCTTGCAAAAGGAACTTTGAGCCATAAGAAACCTTTGCAAGCTTGCTTTAGCTTTTCCCTTCCCTTCAAAACCATTCTTTTTCTTTATTTCTTTTTTTTACTTTTCTTTTTTTCTGGTTAAGTGAGTCGTCTTTGGATGATCAGTGTTGCATATCTTTGGGAGAAATTCATGCCAGACTAGTCAAAACGTAACGGCTGCTGTCATCAGCTTGCAATGGTTTCCAACTTACTCCGCAGCAAAGACACCACACACACACAGGTCTCCTCTAATTTTGACACTGGGAATCTCTATTTGAAATCTTTCAGATTTTAAAAAAACACAAAGAATCACAAAATAGCACTGTGTCATCATGAATCTAAAATAGAATCCTGAGCATGCCGTGTGCAGTGTTCACCGGCTGCCTCCTCCACCTCTTGGCACACACGGAAATGAACTTGGGTGCTTGTGTGGCGCACTGTTCACAGTGGTCTATCTACTGGAAACATCTGGCAGCTTTGGCCACTCAATGTGAACCTCCCAAGCAGAAGAACTCTAGTGTACAATTTAACTGAAAAAAAAAAAGAAGAAGAAGAAGAAGAAACCGTGTCCTCTCCCAGCTTTGCTCCTGACTGGCCGAGAGACTTTGCAAGTCTGCTACACTGTTCCTTCAGCTTTCATTTCAAAGCATTTCCAAAATTCAGTATTAGACATCGCCCTATCTTCTTGAGCAAAAGATACTGGACAATGCAAAATCTCCATTCCATTCAATTCAACATATTTGAGGGCTGAGTGCCGAGCACTAGGGGTGCAGAAGCAAAAGACACTGGCCCTTACTGTGTATATGTGTGGCACTTTCTAATATGGCACTTCCTAATCAATGTGCTGGGACACCTGGGACAGCTGTGCCGAGATGTTAATCTCTCTGTACGAAGGGAGGCTGGGCGGGGCTGCATTGGCCAGAGCCCAGAGATGGTCCACTCTGCAGTGAGCAACCTGCTCCGTGCCGTGCAGTGTGCTGGACGAACACCATCCTCCCTGTGAGTCCTGTCCTGTGAGGAAGCTTAGAAAGAACTCAACCAAGATTACTGACATGCCTGGGGTTATTTTCCCCAACCCTGAATAGCCCAACTTGTATGCTTTTGAAATCACATGTCTATTTTTTACAGTTTTCTTTTTCTGTTTCCTTCCAGTTAATTGCCACATCTTACTGTCTTAACTGTTCCAAACTTCTTGGTGGCTGTTTCTAGTCTTCTTTTAGAAAAAAAAAAAAAAAGCCATTAAGCAAAATCACATTACACTCAGCAAACACTTCCTGAGCGCCTCCCATGTGCCAGACGCTCTAGGCTCCTACAGAGGAAGGGAAAGTATAAACGGAGAACGTACACAGTTGCATTTTTTCAATGGGGTTGCAACCAAAAATTTGAAGTAGAATGAGTGTCGATAGGCCGTAGTTGACAAACAGCTAGGCCCCCAAACCCTAGGGCTTATGTTTGAGTCTATTGCAAAGTGCTTCGTGGGTTTGAAAATAAACCCATGTTTCCAAAATTTGAGCTGAGGAGTAAGCGTCATTTGTACAGACAGCGTCCGACTGCAGGAGTGAAAAACAGTCACACAGACCCTGAAACAGAACCAAATTCACAGTCCTGGATCCATGCATTATTGGCTGAAGACTTGACATTTCAAGTTGCTTCATGTCTCTTAGTCTCAGGATCCTATCTTAGAAAATTTGGGAAATAATACCTACCTTCAGGGTAATTGTAAAACTGGGGCCCAATACATACAGCTTGGTCCTGATTCTAAGCTGGCATTCGATAGATGGTTGTTTTTCCTTTTTAAGTTCTACACCTTATTTTTAGAAATTAATCTATTGATGCTAAGAAAAGAATGTTTTCCAAGTACATAGATTTAAATACCAATTGCTGAAATGCTTGAAGAGTAGGGAGGATGTTGTCAAGTATATTTCCATTAACCACCAACTTCTTGTTTCTGAAATGCTTTTAAAACTGCCTGGCTCGGCTTTCTGCCTCCGCGTAGTGGACAAATGCGCATCTTGTTCCATCACACAAGCATTAAAATCATTATTTGGAATATCTCTGCAATGCATGGTGCACAGTATGTCTTCAAAGTTTGCTAAGGGAGTGGAGAGGTGATGGAACACAGTTTTTGACATTGGTCTGGGTGCTCGTGCTAAGTCAGCTCTGGCCAGTTTCCTTTTTGACCACTGCCTTGAGGTAAGCCTGCTTCCTTGTGAAGGGCCCTGGGCTCCTAAAAGTGGAATCACACAGCAGTATGATATGGACAAAAAACGTGTTTCCAGTCCTGGCTGTGATGTGAGACAACACTACCTACCCTCATGCAGCTCCGATGTTCCACCCGCAAAGGAGGGTAATAACGAAGTTAACTGTGAGAATTCACTGAGGAGAGGTCTGCAGCCTGCCTGGTGCTGCACTTGCCCTGCACTTGACATGCAGCTGCTGTCAGCTTCCCAACCCACCCTGTGCATTTGTGATCTTCTTAAGCCAACAATTTAACCTCTCTGGACCTCAGTTTCCCCACCAATACATTAGGAATGATAACACCTACCGTGGAGAGTTGGTGAGGTGTCTAACATAGAATCTGTGGCTCTTCTTTCTTCATTCTACAGAATTATTTTTATAAATTTCTGGTTCATTGGAAATTCTAATCACTGAGGAATGTGTGTGTGTGTGAGAAAGAGTGTGAATTTCATTTGCAAAAAAATAAAAAGCCTCTGTATATTTAAAAACCATAAGAAAAGCTGATTGTCATCTAAATGCCCCCTGGAACTAGTTCCCATGTCAGAAGGTTTGGGGCCCACATGGCCACGCTCACTTTGAGTGGCTGGACATTCAGGCCAGAGCGGAGCATCTGCACAATGCTACACAGTCAGAGTCACCCACTGGGAAGGAGACGGCCCGACCCCAAGTCATGTGGGAGATGTGCACATTCTGACCGGCAGAAATAGCAGCATCAGATAATGCCCAGAGGCTTGCTCGACAATGGACTTCATTCTCATTCATGTGAATGGAGTGGGGAGAGAGCTGTCATCTCTTCCTGCGGTTTACTGCATTTTCATTGACAAAAAAATAAGAACACTTTTGTTTGCTAACACACTGCCCTTTGCCAGCCAGTGCTATCCCAGCCGCCAATCTGCCCCAAGGAGAGGAAAGGTTACTTCCTCCGCCATCTCCTATACTGACCACTGCTTCTGCCAGATCCTGTCATGTGCTCGCGAGAGAAGACAAAGCCGGAGACACAGCGGTGGGGAGAAAAAACCACTTCTCGCTGTTGCCCAGCATCTGCATCCAAAAGCTAACCCAGAGTCTGGTGATGCTATCAGGCTCTGTGGTCAAGGCCCCACCCTTGGTTATGATTCATGGAGAGAGCTGGGGCGGGAGGTCTTTGTCTACATGGTCACAGAGCAACACGTCGGAGGTGGCGGTGGCGGCATCTCAGAGCCTATTCTGTGAAAACTCTTCAGAAACAAGAGAAACTAATTACAGCTTTGCCTAATTATAGTCTCATGTGAAGCTCCCACTCTGGTTGCCTCCACTGAATGTGAACCCCCACTTGAAACAACATCCATCAAAAGAGAACACGGAGGTCCACCGTGAGCTGCCTGAAGTCCCCTAGTTAATAAGCACAGAAGCCAGAACTGCCATCAAGAGAAGAGAAAGCCTTGTCTAAAAATACAGATTTAAAACCACTGCTGAACAGATATGCTCAGAGGAGACCTCCAGAAATGATTTCCTTTCCTCCTTAGGAAAGGAAAACGTCCTGGCTGACCGGTGGCTCTTCCACACCCGAGCCACTCCTGTCAGCAGAAGCCATCGTCCCGACCGAAGAGGATGACAACCACAATGACAAGGATGCTTGCCACTCCCTCTTCGTTGAGTGGCCATTGTCTGGCCAGATAACATTCTCAAAGCTTTAAGTGTTGGGTACAATGCCGTCCCCCTCACACTGACCACCAGAGACACAATGAATGAGCTCCCCTGGACTGGGGCCAAATCCCAGGTGTTAAGAGGAGGTTGACCACACAACCATCAACCAAACCCAGGCAGACTTCTGAACAAAAGGCATGCTGTGAATAACGGCTCCAGGATGGGCAAGCCAGGACACACAGTCACTCTAGGTTAGCATCTGAAGCTCCAAGTCCCAAGAAGCCAACGCGTTCTTTTTCAAGGAGCAGACATGGGGGAAGAGAAAGGCAGACATCGTGGCTGAGGTCCTTTGTGTGTCTAGTCCTTGATGGAACACCTGGAAGAGCATGTGCTTGAGGAGATAATGGAATCTAAATCTCCCCTGAGCCTACGGGGACACCTGCCCCCTCACTCACTGCCACTCCAGCCCGTAAGTACCTTCCCATTCCCGAAACACTCTCTCTGCCAGCTTTCCTCAGATTAGCATCTTTTACCATTCCAGTGTCCATTTACAGCATCACTATTTTTCAGCGAATGGCTTTCCCTGACCACCTTGACACAAGCCCCAATCTAAACAGGGCCTGTCCTTGCCCTGCTGCTGTGCCTTACATGGCATTTACAAAATAACTCAAATATATTTCCTGTACGCCTTGTTTCTTTTTAAGTTTATCTTGAATACATCTTGTGAATAAAAGTAGAGCAGGGACCATATCTCCTTTGTTCATTGCTCTATCTCGAGGCTCACAGGGCAGTGTCTGTTACACAGAAATGTTAACAAATTAATCCATTGATAAGGAAAAGCAGTTGAATTTAATGAACACTTACTATATGCCATTAACTCTTACAGCAATTCCAAGAGATACATATAATTTCCATATTGCAGATTAAAAAACCTGAGATTCTTCCAATTATTTAGCCTATACAAGGTAGTCCATTGACCAGATCACCCGAGTCAACTCTTCAGGCTCATTTTGTGTGGAAATTCCTGGGATTCCAAATTAGCAACAAGAAAGTAACTTGCTGCAGAATTAATCCTACCATTAAGTGGTAATTGCAGTTCTGGGTGATATTTTGTCCCAAATGAAGGAATCATTCTGTATCCACCACCATAAAACCCTTATCCCTAGGGCCTGGGAATGTCCCTGCTTCCTACGTAGGATTACATGAACCTGGCTTATCTCTGAGGATTTTATTCCTTGTCCCTGGTACACATGCAGACTGTGTCCTTCTGTTACTCTGCTAAGCACAGAAAATATATTTTCTCTTCTAAATCTTATCCCAATTGTATGTGCCAAGTACTACTGCCATCACCATTTTAAAAATGGGGAAATTGAGGCTCAGAGAAGTTCATGAACTTGCCCAAGATCACATAACCCCTCAATGGCAAAGCAAGGACTTCAGCTCAGGGATGCAAACTCCAGGCTCCTAACTCTCATGTGAGAATAATTAAGTCACAGGTTTTCATAATTCGGTTCCACGCCTGACCGTAGGGTCTGGTCATTTTCACCTACACTTCAGTGACTCCCAAGTTCTCAATGCTAAGGTCTTGACTTTACATGAGAAAATCGTCCCTCTGCAAACAAAAGGGTCACCCAGAGAGATGTGCCCAGGAAAGGTTTCCCATGTCATGTTCATCCATGGAAATGGGAAATGCGGACCCAGAGACCCCAATGGGAGAGTGCCAGTCCTATTTCTATTGGCTGTTCTCATCCATGATAAGATTAGGGTAGTTTCCATTCAAAAAGGAGGCCTTTCCCTGACCTCGTGTCCCAAACGGAGGGGCACTTAACCCGAATGACTTAAATAGCAATCTTTAAGTAAAGAATAGACCTTTATTTCATAGCAAGCCTGGAAAAAAATACCTATTTCCTGCTTCCTATCACACAGGCCTCTGGGCACCTCCACCTAATTTCCTCTTGCTTTCTGTGTACAAGTTTTTTTTCCACTGGTTAATTTCTCCCCAGGTGTGTGCTTTGTTGTGTGGGGGGGTGCGATTACCACCGACCCCTGGGACTGCCAGGCCGGAAGAGCCTTCCCAGTGGGCATATCTCAGAGGAAGGAAGAGCAGATGTGTGACCTGAAATGAACTGGACTTGGGGGAAAAGCCTCAGGTGTTTCTGGCACCTGCTGCTGTAGACAGTACCTATTAGCTGCTGTTGCCCAACAAGCAGATGCCACGGGGAAACTCTGTATATCACCAAATGTTAGTAGATCAGGTCAGCTTAGAAGTTGTTAGTTATCTCTCCTGGCTCAAGGTGGCCAAGGACCTGTGAGACTACAGAACTAAAAACACTCCTAGCCAGGTGGCTCAGCTGGTTGGAGCGTTGTCCCATATACCAAAAGGTTTTGGGTTCAATCCCTGGTCAGGGCACATACCTAGGTGCCATCTTGGGTCAGGGGCGCGTACAGGAGACAACCAATTGATATTTCCCTCTAATGTCTCTTTCTTTCTCTCTCTCTCTCTCTCTCTCTCTCTTCCTTCCTCTCTGTCTAAAGTCACTAAGCACACATCCTCAGGTGAGGATTAAAAAAGAAAAAAAAAAACACTACACAAGTTATGTTTTATACTTCCAAGAGCTAAAAATCTTGTATTTCCTCTTGGTGTATTTTTTATTTTGCAAATATGTTTCCAATGATCATGTGTTCCTTTCATGATTATATTTGCTTACAATTATTAATCAAAATAAAATTATATTTCTATTCATGAAAAGACTTCATACGTTAATTAAAATGTCTGGTTTAGTAATAATAATTTGAGGAGAAAAATGAGAATGGAACCCTCATAAAAGAAGATACACAAATCCATTCTCTCATACAAACCAGAGGATGACACCTCACTGTATAAATCTAAAATAGTTTTTCATGGCATTTAGAATACATTGCTAATTCCTCATCATAGCCAAAAAGGCCCAATATAATCTTGCATCCAGTAACATTTTTGATAATACTTCCTGCCCTTCATCTCCTTACTCAATGCAATTGCATTCCTGAAAATAACAGCTTACCCTTGTCTCAGGACATTTGCACAAGCTTTCCCTCTGCCTGGAACACTCTACCCTCTGTCTGCACACGGGTATCTCCTTTATCCATTCAAGTCTCAGCTCAGGTGTCACCTCCTCAGCAAGGCCTTTGCTGACCACCCAAAATGAGCATCTTCCCACCCTCCCAGGAGCCACCCTCTCAAACAATCATTATCTAGTCTTCTTGATGATACACATTGCTAGTGAAATTATCTTGTTCATGTATTAGTCCCAAACTGTTATACATATAAACAGAAACTAGAATCATGACTGTCCTATGCACATAAAATAAACATACATCAGAGATTTTAACTCGATAATTAGCGAGGTAACCAGTGAGATGTTACAACCGGTGCCACAGAGAAATCCAAGTGCCACACACTGGTGTTCGGCTGAGGAATGCTGGACAAACCGATACAAAACTGGCACAGATGTGCACTATCAACAGTATGATAACCAACTGCATTTCACTAGACATAGTGTACATGTTTAAGGATGGGAATTAATCACTTGACTAACAGTTTTCTACAGATTAACTTCTTGTTCTACAGATTGATAAAGTCGCCTCGTCAAAGACAAAGACCTGCAGCATCAGATAATCTCCAGATACTAAGATCCATCGACGGGATGCTCAGTAATCCCTCTCGTCCATTTCAAAGCCATCTCTGGTTTTTCTCTATAATATTTATTACTATCTGAAACTATCCTGTTCTCTGTTTGTTCCCTTTTCTTTTTTTTAAATATTTTTATTTATTTCCTTTTAGAGAGAAAGGAAGGGAGGGAGAAAGAAAGGGAGAAAAACATCAATGTGTGGTTGCCTCTCATGCGTCCCGTACTGGGGACCTGACCTGCAACCCAGGGACATGTTCTGACTGGGAATCGAACCAGCGACCCTTTGCTTCACAGGTCCGCGCTCAGTCCACTGAGCTACACCAGCCAGGGCATATTTGTTAGCTTTTTCTAATCTCACTGCCCTGGAATGTCAGCTTTACAACAATAGCTGAGACCTTGCCCACCTTATTCACCAGGATTTCCCCAAAGGCCAGCACCATGCCTGATTTATACCAGGTGCTCATAGTGGTTGAATAAATATATAACAAGTGAGTACATGGAAAAAATGTCAAGCTCACAGTAAAAAAATAAAAATTAAAATAAGATTGACAAAGAATCATAAAGGGGTCTGCCAAGTGCTGCTGAGTGCACAAAGAGAAGGCATCATGGGTTGCCACTCGTAGGCACCAGCACTAGTGCCCTTGAAGGCGTGACGGTGTTTCCTAGAATCTCCCTCCCTCTGTGGTTCAGAGAGAGAGCCTGCCAAAGAGACGGGCTTGTGGAGAACTGGAAGGCAGGAATGAAGCAGAAGCCAGAGACCCTAGTGGCCAGAGGAGGTGACATTTTAGATCTTTCAGTGAGCTCCCCTTTAGCGATCCTGATGGCCGGTGTGGCGGGTTCCCCAGCATCTCTGCAAGCTCCAGCTTCTCTACCAGCTCCACCGCTTTGGGCTGAAGTTGTTAGTGACGGCTTTTCCCACCTTCCTGGCTGCAGCCTTCCAGACCTCCCCCTCCCCACTCTCCCACCCTCACGTAAGCCCTGATGCCTGGATTAAAGCCTTTCCCCTAAAACAGAGGGAGCGGTCCTATTTTCTCGGCCAAACCCATATTGACACAAAAGGGATTTCATACACTGCTAGGATGAATGCCTTTCTCTCTCGACATCCAACGAATATTAAGTTAGTTACTCTTGGAAAGCAGTTGGATCATCAGGCAAGAGTTCACAACCTTTGACCCAGTTATTCCACTTATAAGAATTAATCTATTCTAAGGAAGCGATCATTAATCCAGACAGAGATCTGGGGTTATGTAAAAGGATGTTAATAAGAGCAAAAGTGATGATACCTTCTTTCCCAGAAAATGAAGACCAAAAAGTCCAACAAGAGGAAAATAGTTTAAAACTTAAGGTGTATTCATGAGACATCATGTAACTTATATGAATCATGTTTTTTAATTGCCTTATGATGTGGTAAAATCATAAATTGAAATATACATTATTTATTATATTACATTTTCACTTAACTTTAGTTTTTCAGACTACATGAAGTAAAAATGTAATATATTCCTGCTATTTAAATCAAGCCTTATTTTACTTACCTAAAGTTAAGTGAAGATGCAACATATCAAATATTATATGAAATGTTTCAATTTACTAAAATAAAATGCATGCCACCCTCTGTTGTACTTTACCTCAGTGACTCTGCGCAGATCAGTTAACTTTCCAACGTCAATCTCCATGTCCGTCAATTGGAAATCATAATACTTGCCCTGGCTTTCCTGAAGAGTCAGATGAAGTAAGTTTTTACCTGAGGTGCCAGATCCACACAAGGGGCCTCAGGTACTCCATTCTCATCACACGCACAGTGGTTAGGAGCAAGCCCTCCGGAGCCAAGATTCATGTCCCGGCTTTGCCTATTACTAATGGTGCTGTACTAGGAAAGTCCCTCAGCCTCCGTGCCTCAGTTTCTCTGTCTGCAAAACAGACTTAAAACTAACAGTATTTCATATTGCTATTATGAGAACTAAATTAGATAATTCGTGCAAAATTGAGGACAGTACTTAGTACAAGGTAACTGTTAAATACATGGCAAATCTTCCTCCTAGATTAAGCAACTTTCCCAGAATCACCCAGGTAATACTGATACTAACAGATATAAATCACAACAGTAACATTTGCATTTGACATACTTTATCTCCTTAGATCGTCACAGTAACACTACAAAGTAGGCGCTGTCACTCTAGTCCCACAACTGAGGCAGCAGGAGCTCAATACGGTTGTCACGTGCCTAAGGGCACACAGCTAGATGACAGAGGAATAAGAACTTCATCCACGCCAGGCTAACTCCATCCTGCCAGGACCCTCTCCACTGGGCCATAAATCACGGCAACCTTTAATGTCAAGTTTCTAGTATCATCACGAGTCATTGCATTATCTTTAACCTCCCGTAGCACGGGATCGTTCTCCCCTACCGGTCAAGAACCAGCTCTTAAACATTATCACTGTATTACCGGGTACCTAGCATGGTGCCTGGCTGGCAGTAAGCCCCAATAAATCAATGTCGAATGAATGAAGAAATGCATGTATGTGTGAGTCAATGGGAAGAAGACAGAACAAATTGTCCCCTACCTATTAAGGCTTGATTTAAATAGCAGGAATAAAAGCTGAGGCAACTGACCATGACAACGGTAGCTACTTAGCTCCCAGCCAACTCTCGTGTTCCCCTGACCAGTCTGCCATCAAAGCCAGTCAACAGTGCAATCCTATGGCACATTAAGCGGAGAATTTGATCCAAAAGAAACACCATCAGTAGGCACCAAGGCCGTTGTTCTGATTAAATACAGCCTGACACAGGCTGTTTGCCGAACTCTTTGGTTTTCATTAGGCCAACCCCGTTTTCGCAGCAGAGATACAGCTGTGTGTTGTTCCTCAGGCCCTGTGGAGGGATGGGTGTAACCAGTCTATGACATAGTGTGGCTGGTCCATATTCAGTTGTGGAAATTCCAAGGCTATCAATTAAAGCTGCCCCACTTAATTCCTCCAAGTCTTATTTGGCGGACGGAGGTAGGCGGTTCTAGGGTCAGGCTTCGGGGAGCAATTCATCTCAACATTCCCACTGGAAAGGAGCTAACACTCGGTACCAGCTGACCCTGCACTGGGATCCGAGCTTAGGCCGTGGCATAAACCATCTCTGTCAATCCTCCCCACAGCCACCATTTGACGGGTGTGCAAACCAAGGCTCAGCAGGTTAAGTGACTCTTTCTGGTATGTGGCAAAGCTTGGATTCAAACCTGGAGTTGTCTGGTTTCAAAGACCTTGGCATTGGTGGGGCAGGTAAGGTGCAGGCCTGCCTGGGTTCAAATCCTGGTGCTCATGCGTATTAGGAGAGAGCCTTGACAAGTCTCTTAAGTTCTCCAACCTTAGCTGTCTCATCTGTCAAGTGGACATGATAGTATTGCCTGTTCCATAAAATAGGCATGAAAAGTGAGATCACAGGGAGAGCAAAGAGTAGTTGTGAGCTGTTAACTGTTATCTCACGGAGTTGCTGACATGTCTGAGGAGTCAGATGGAAGGAGAAAGTGAAGTGCAGAGAGCCGAACATGTTCGGATGAGGTTACACAGATAGTAAGTATCCAAGCTAAGATGGAAGTCAGCACAAGACCTTAAACACTCAACCAAATGCCTCAGACTCTCACTTTTTATCTCCACTGACCCCGGAACAAACCAGGCGGGTCAGCACACAGATGCCTAACATAAGGAGACTGAGCTCAGAGCAATGAGGTGCACTCACACATTGGAACAAAGAGGTAAGCTTACATCGCCCCCGCCCCCGACAAAGTCTGTGAAAGTCAAGTCCATGGTTAAGATAGTCTGGGTCCAAATGCCAGCCCTGTGGCTTATGAACCGTGAGACCCAGTTCTCTCATCTGTAAGACAGAGACAGCCGTAGCCCCCTCCTCATGTTGCTGGTGTACGTGTTAAATAAGTTATTCTGGTGAACGTGCTTAGGACTGTGCCTGAAATTATTGAGCCTGGCTGTAGCCTAGTTTCTTCATCTGTACTTGGGAATGATAGCCCTCTATCTTCTATGATGGCTCTGAATGTTAAGTGATTTAATCCATGTGAAGTGCTTAGCATGGTGTCCCGCGTGCACTGGAAACACTCAGTAAATGTTACTAGTAGTAGCAATGATGGTGGTGAGGGTAGTAAGGCCTGAAAGTACAACCTTCTGGTAGACCTAATCCTCCCTAGATTGCTACCAGACCTTCACGCTTCAACCGAAATGCTTTTCTTGTCTTGGTTCCTTTCCTGAGAAATTCTCCCGGGGGAGGGAGAATAAGATAATAGTTCCATTCATTATCCCCAAACAATGGGAAGGGTCCCCCTTGCTAAAGAAACAGACAGACAAAGTTCGCCTGCTTAGTATTCACCTCCTAGCACCATCGTGAGGAGGAAGCGATACATCACAGGGAAAGACACAGTGGTTGTTGGGATGCACCGTAACCTCCCCATGCTCCACACACTGAACAAGCGTGGTAGAAGATCACAGCAGGTGCGCCGAAGGTCTTCCATCTCTACCATTCTTTACATGGAAGATTGTTTGTCTGCATATTCGTTTATATGCTGTCTTTGGATGGTGGTTAAAGAACAACTCTTAGACAGCAGTGCCCTGTAATAATCTCATTCTAATTAAAGATGTTAGGAGTCTAAATCTTCACCCAAGAAACTGATGCTCAAATGGCCCAACCCAGGTGACTCAAGAATGCATTAGTACTTTTCAAATCTGTACCCAGCTGTGTCCTAGGCACTGTGGGAGAAAGCAAGAGTCAGAAAATGCGCTGCCTCCTTGGTGCTGCGTGAACTAGCCCCTGCCTTGCTCTGTGGCCGCAACACACACCTCTCGTCCTGGTCCTGGTTCTCTGGGCTCCAACTGCATTGATCTTCTGTTTTGTGACTTAGAGCGACCTCTTTCCTGACCTCAGGAAATTTTGTTTCCTCTTTCTGAATGGCTCCCTTTCCCCTTCTTGCCACCCTTCACCCTTCTCTTGCTTATCATCATTCATCTTTCAGGTCTCAACACAAAAGCCATGCAGAAAAGCCTTCTCCCACTCCCAAGTCAAAGAAGGACATGTCTTTTGGTTATATGGGTTTATCTCACCCTCCATTTCATCTTGCAGGCCTTAGTCACAATCACAACTAAACTATTGATTGGGTCATTGGGTGTATAAAGTCTATCTCAGCAACTCAATTAGACTGCAAGCTGTGTGAGGGCAAACTCATACCTGCAGCTCTAGCACCTAAGACGGCAGTGGGACTCGGCTGCCGTTCAATAATGTTGTGTCCTGAACTCAACAATTAATAAGAATGTGAGGTATTTTAGTGTTGCCGAGTTTATTTTTACTTTTGTCCTGTTTTATGTTTTTAGAAAAGGAACAACAGTAGCTTAAATTCCATAAAGCAATTAAAAAATATCGAGGTCTTCTTTCAATATAACTTTTAAAATAAATTTATTTATTCTTTCACTTTGCATCAGTGTAGGGGGCCAGTAGTGCAGAGGGATTTAAAAACCCTCAGGTGTTCACAGTACCTATACTGAAGTTACCATTCATTTGCTCTTTGGCCCATTAATTCTACTTCTAGAAATCCATCCCACAGAAACACCTGAAAAGGCAAGAAATAACGTATGTGTAAGGACATTCATTGTAGCATTACTTGAAAGTCAAACACCAGAACAACTGACATGTCCAGCAATAGGGATCAGCTCAACAAGCCATGGTACATCCCACAGTGGAGCACAACACGGCCATAGAAAAGGGGTAAGGACCACCTGTGCAGTGATATGGGGAGTGTGCCGGGATATACTGCTCAGTGAAGCTGGCAACGTACAGAACAGTTAAAATATGCTACTTTTGTCTGAGGGGAGAAAATAAGAATCTCCAAAAGTTTCATATATTTGCAAAAAAAACAAAAAACAAACAGAAAAGAGCACAGGAAATAAAAACTAGAAACTATCAAAAGAGGTGACTTTACAGGAAGTGCCCTGGGGACCATGTGGAGAGAAAAGAGGTAGAAACAAAAGTTCCCTCTGATGCCTTCCTGTGCTGTTGGGCCCATTGAACAATGTGAGTTCATCACCTATTAAAAGTAATTTTTTTTTAATTTTCTAAAAATGAAAATAAACCGGGACCAATAAATCTAACCAAATATCAATTTAGTAACATAACCACACAAACGATTATTTTCCCCTGAGATGCTTTGATCTTTGATCACAGTACTCTGATTAAACGTCTTTAGTGGGATGTGCTCCATGGAGATATATATATATATACACACACAAAAAAAATGTAAACTGTGATTCTTTTATGTTAATAATAAAATTCATATTGTCATTTTCAAAGTATTTTCTTTTTTGTGCAATAAAACAAATGAGGAGTTATTTAGTACTGGTCCAAAAGAATAAAAATTCAATTGTAAAATAAAAAATTAACTACAAAACTAATATTGGAATTAAAGTAAAAATAGTTAAGTGAATGCGTGATTTTATTAATAATATATTATCTCTCTTAGTCCCTAGAAGTGGCCTAGCAACAATATTACCCGGTAGCAATTAGCACTGCAATTCAGCCGCACACATTCAGAATTTGGGGGAGAACTAGCTGTGTTCAGGACTGGATGGGGGAGGAAGGTACAAGGTGATTCTGGAACATGTTGTCATGTTCAAAAGCAAAGAAGCTTTCAAATAGTAATTGGGCAGGTTGATGGGGTCCAGGAACCTTTTTGTTGGCAGGCTCTCCTGCTGCCTGGAATTGGGGTGATTGGAGCACTTTAAGAAGCAGTGATTATCGTGGGTTGAAACACCCTGGACCCACTTATGCCGTGAGTCCGTCACGATCCTCCCAAGAGAGAACAACTGGGAACAAAGATTCATCTGTCACCATTTGAAGTGGTGATTAAAGCAACTTCTTCCTTTGCCAATCAGTAATTAAAGAGAAATAATTAAGCATTCATCCTGTCTTGTCAGGAATAACTGTTTTTCAAGGCAAATAGGCCCATTTATGACAGAAAGATCTGTTTTATGGAAGATTGTCAAGCAATAAATGCAGAAGGAATGTTAGAATTACAGAGTCAACACCTTGGCACTCCTCATTCCCGTTCCAGGCATGGGAGGCTGCTCTGTTAGCACAGAAGGGGAGGTAGTTACCTGCCGCCCAGGGAGAATCAGAGATGGCTCCCAGGCAGAGGCGAGGCGGGCAGAGGCGTCTGTGTGGGCGGAGCCAGTGGGGGGGCCGGCTTGCAGGTGCAGGGGTGTTAAAGGCAGGCCAGAACCCTGGAGCTTCTGAGCCAGCATTGGCGGGGACTCCTACCCATTAAAGAGACCCGGGGACCCTACAAAAACTGAAATAACACAGAGTCAAAGTAACCCTCAGAACCTCCCTATGATTTCTTCTTTTTAATTTTATTTTTCAGTTACAGTTTACTCTCTATACTATTTTGTATTAGTTTCAGGCATACAGCATGGTAGTTACATCACCATATACTTTGCAAAGTGTCACCCTGATATTTCCTGTACACACCCGTCACCATACATAGTTATTGCAATATTACTGACTAGACCCCACGGAGCTGGGATATCCTCACTCCCTGAGATTTAGGAGGTAACTAGCAGTTGAGGGTGACATGCAAAGACAGCGTGCTCCGAGAGGTACGTGGGAACCGAAGCCAACTGAGAGGGTCCTGCCTCCCACTCCGGTTCCTCGGGAGCCTCTGGCACATTCAGTCAACTAGCTGCCTGCCATTGACATTGTTCTGTGGCTCACTGTTATCCCCACCCGCTCTCACTGTCACTGATACAGGCATGCGGTCAGCCTCTGTTGCCGAGCACAGATGGTGCAAAGCTGCATGACAAGGGGCTACATGACCAAGAATGAGGCTACAGAAGTGGGCAGGGGTCACGTGAGGGAGAGGCCATTTGCTAAACAAAGTGGCTTAGACTTTGGAGTGGAAGAAAGCTACCGGGGAGAGGTAGAGTGGGGCATGGCGTGATGGGATCTGTACTTTGAAAAGATTACTAGGGCTTCTTAGTGAAGAGGGTGTGGAGGCTGTGGGGTGAGGGTGGGGGGCAGAATGCAGACAAGTAATCGGGTTGTTGCCATCTTTTTTTTTTCACTTTTTTAAAAATTGTTGTTCAAGTACCGTTGTCTCCATTTTCACCACCTTTGTGTTTAAATCTGCCTCTTTTGGGGGGGGGTCTTCTTTAAGAGGGCAAGTAACGCATGAATTCGACATGAATGCAAAGTTTTAGATCCGAAGAGAAAAGTGGATTTCAGCTTCAGAACCCCAGGGCACAAAGGAGAGGCTATTTAGAGACCCAGGTTTTTCAACCAATGAAGCTAGAGGGTGGGAAGTGGCTGATTCCCGCTAAACTCCTCCGGCAAATGAAGGGAACCACACGGCATTTCTTCCCATTAGCTGATCATAGCCGTGGAAATTATATATGGGGCCAGGAAGCGGCCCCTTTCACTTCAGCCTACCTAGAATACATTCAAAGTAGCTGCCAATTGCAAAAACAAACTTCAAATTCTAAACAGTCTATTTGGCATATATCCATTCACTCAGCTAATTTTATTGAGCATCTAATATGTCAGGAACTGCCCAATAGGTTAGCTTTACAAACAATAAAACTTAGCCCCTGGGAAGTAAAGACCTGATAAATGAGACAGACAAGAGAACAGGAAATTCGGAGCAAGGTGCTCTGGTGGGAAAGAACGGTCACCAAGCCAAGGCTACTGACCTCAGGGAGCCTGGGAACCCATTCCTGCAGGTAATTAAATAGGAACTTGCTTCTTAGTACAGTCAAATATCATTAGCCTGAAGTATAAAAAATGAAAAAAAATTCTGATGGATTCCATTTCCAACTTGCCTCAGCAACAACCTAATATTTTATTTTTGCTTTCAGCCTCATTGTCAAAAATTCTTCTAAGAGGAGCAACCCCACTACCCTACAGTACAATGGTAGCTACGGGACAATAAATGAAATGGAATGATTTTACAACAGTTAGCACATAACTGGAAGAATTTCATGTCAGGAACTTCAGGCCAAGAGGTAGACATTTCTACTTTACTTCTTTGCTCATGAATGCTAAAATAAAACAGTGCTGATTGATAGACACATAGGTTGATGATGGATAGATAAAGAGGTTGCTAGGTATAATGTACAACAAATTCCTCTTTTATATCTCTGATATGGTTTTTAGTGCATGATTACTTGCTTTCTTCCAAATAATCAAAGAAAAATAAAGCTCAGTTAATCTGAAAATTCTGGAGAGTGTTGATCCAGTAGCATACAATATTGTGTGGGAAAAAAAAAAACGCACTTTCTATCCAAATGCTCATCAACCGGTGAATGCATTTACAAAATGTAGAATATCCATATGATGGGATACCACCTATCAATTAAAAGCAACCAACTGCCCGGCTGGTGTAGCTCAGTGGATTGAGCACGGGCTGGGAACCAGAGGGTCCCGGTTCGATTCCCAGTCGGGGCACATGCCTGGGTTGCGGGCCAGGTCCCCAGTGAGGACCATGTGAGAGGCAACCATACATTGCTCTTTCTCCCTCCATTCTCCTCTCTGAAAATAAATAAATAAAATCTTTAAAAAAAAAAAAAGCAACCAACTATGATACATCCATAACATGGATGAACCTCAAAAATATTAAGCCAAGTTTAAGAAGGCAAATGAGTGCAAAAGACTGTCGATGTTATTTACGTGACGTGTCTAGAATGACTGTGTATTTCATCTATAATATATGTCCAAAAAAGGAAAATGGGTACAGACAGAAAGTAGTTCATAGCTGCTTACAGCTGGGAGAGGAAGCAGGAATTAGCTGCACACAAGCACAAGGGAACTACTTGGGGTGATGGACATGTTCTAAAACTGGATTGTGGCGATGGTCACCCAACAACATAAATTGAATAAAATAATTAGATTACACAGTTATAATGAGTGAATTTTATTATGTAGAAATTATGGCCCAATAAAGCCATTAAAATAAACACACACATATTTTTAATCCAGGTAAATAGGAAGTTTTTAAAGATAACACCATGTCGCTACTTTATATTGAGCATCTCCTCTTGAGTTGGGCACTTTTCTCTCTCTGTTCCAGAAAACCACCTTGAGAGAGGTGATGCGATTAACCCAGGGATGCACACCAGGGCCAGCCTGAGTTAGAAACAGAAGCCAGTTTGGCCTGCCACTAATTCCTGTACACGATCTGCTTCCCCATGAGCCCCCAAATAGGAACAACAAGTTGTCCCAGATTCCCATGGCGTAGTCAAGGTAACGAACTAGATTCAGCCTACACCAGCCTCCCATCTCCTTTCCGGCTGTTGTCAGACTCTGGTCCCCTCCCTGCTGTCCTGGGCGCTGCCTTCGCATAGTGCTGTAAAACAAACTGATCCTGTCGTTCCGGTGCTCAGAAGTGGGGTTCTGATGCGGAAACCTTGGTGGGAGCCCCTGACGACCTGGCTCCAGCCCGCAACCTCATTGCTCGCTGCCCCCCATCCAACACTGCACCGCTTTGCTCTGAACACCTCACCACCCTTTGAAGGTGATGGCCGTTTCCACATCTCTCAGCACTTTGTCCCTGCAGCTCCTCTCACCGGAAATGCTTGACCTCTCCTTGTCCCTGCTAGGTAGTGGCCAACACCGCTCTATCATGAACAAATACCATATTCTCAGCAGAGCCTCCCACCACTTCTTCAAGCAGAGTTAGCTATTCCAGGCAGCTGATGCATACTTTAATCATTTTCTTCAGTCTTGTAAATAGCATTTAAGTGTATTTACCCAGTACCAGTCTAGTGGACATGTCTTATTTCCTTTATAACTATAGCATGTATCATTCAAGGAACTACTTGGACTCAAATCTCCACCCCACCATGTACTAGCTCTGTGACCTTGGACAGAAGACGAAACTCTGTACATCAATGATGTGATGAGGCACTTGCATCTATAATACATTAAAAAAACACTTACAACTCAATAATAAATAAACAACCCAATTGAAAAAATGGGCCAAGGGTTTAAATAAACATTTCTCCAAAGAAAATGTACAAATGTCCAAAAATGCACAGAAAAGATGTTCAACATCACTGCTCATGAGGAAATGCAAATTTAAAAAAAACAATACCATCTCATGCCCTGTAGGATGGTTAGATCTAAAAGTCAGGTAATAATAAGTATTGGCAAAGATGTGGGAAAATTGGAACCCTTACACATCGCTGGTGAAATGTAAAATGGCACAGCCATATTGGAAAACAGTTTGACAGTTTCTTAAAAAATTTAACATAGAATTACCAAATGACCCATATATGGCCCACAATTTCATAAATTCCACTCCTAGGTATCTTACCAAGAGGAATAAAAGTATGCGCCTAAAAAAAAAAGGCTTCTAAGTAAGTGTTCATAGCTGTACTATTAAGAGAAGTAGAAAAAATGTCACCACACACTTTTTATATAGATTTTCTAGTCTAGTTATTTTAAATGTCAGTTTCTCTTGTCTTTTAAATCTCATATGAACACTTAAAATTGTCCAGATTTTGTATTGTAAAGAGTAGGCTTAAATTTCACTGATTTTGATAATTTTGCAGCTTATTAATTCTGCCCCATTTCTATCCTCCCCAAGCCCAGCCTTTGCTATAGTCATTAAGCAAAACTCTCCTGGCCTTGCTAGGAAACAGTTGGAGCAAATTCTCTTAGATCTCATTTAAAATAGTTGTTTGACAGTTTTTAGGGAATTAGGCCAGTTGATCTATTGGCAAAATTATTTTCACTGAATAGGTTTACATGGAATTGATGTTTTGGTGAATTGCCTTTCGGCAAATGGATATTCAGCAAATTGACTCTTCTGCACCCTCCGCCTCCTCTCCGCTTTCTTCTTCATTCACTTAAGTCGGTCCTTTGACAGTCACGTGTTTTCCTCATTTGAGCCTCTCAGGGGCTTCCAGGCTTTGAGACCCAAAGTTTGCCGATTCAGATTTGCGGGTCACAACACAAAGTCGAAGGGTGCCAACCAGATGGCGTGAGATATCCTGTAGCCTAGGTGTCGCCCTCCTTTTTTTTCAACAGCCATGAAATTCTTTCTTTAAGAGTACCCAGAAGTCGATATGTAAAGAAGATAAAAGATAAGTACTTGCTGAGGTGGGACCCACTAGGCCATCCCTTCTGTGACCTATGTGCACACCCACTTCCCTAGTAGCTTCTGGGTTCTTCCAAAGGTGACTCGGTGCTCTACAAATCGCAGTTTAAAAATCACTGGTTTCATCCAATCGCACCTTTTCACAGACCGGAAAACTGAGGCTCACACAGTACCAGTGACTTTAGTCAAAATCAAAGGAAAGAATAAAATAATAATAATAGGATATTATCTCCTCCTGAAATGTGAATAATTATAGTCAAATCCCACCATTTGGTATAGAAATCTCCTTCTCTAGTGTCCAAATGGCTCTTCCCGAACTGACAATGGGAAAAACATGGATTTTCACTCCATAAAATCAAATTTGAGGTCTATTTCTTTTAATGTATGCAAATTTCGGCTGTCTCTGAACCTAGCGGAGCTTCAGAGTTCTTGTCTGCAATGAATGGATAAAAACATCTATGTTCCCAGGTTGCTGTGACAATTAAATGAGCTAATATATGTAAGTGTTTAACCATCTGCATCATAGTAGGTGCCCAAAAATGTTATTCCCTTTCTCTTCTCCCTGCAATTTACCTTTCTCTCTGCTAGACATGGGACCTAAGGACTTGTCTATCTTTCTAATGCAATCCTCCCCAAAAGAGTCACCAGCACTCAAAATAATCTGTGACCGCAGTCCAAATAAAGTTCCCATTGATCAGTCAATTAAAACCCACAAAGTAAACCAATACTGTAGGGAGCAGCAAATTAAGCTGAAAATAGTTAAAACCCATACAAATTTGCATCGGAAATATCACTTCCCTCTGACATCTCTCAAACAGCTATCAACTTAATTTTGGCTCTTTACACAGTCTTTCCCCCAAAATTCTACTAGAAGTTTCCTATGTGTTTGTAGGAGGCTTTTGAACCAATAACTTTTCAGGAAGTTCCCAGAATTAGCTGCTCTCCATCACGCAGGCTCTCGAGGGAAATAACACCGAAGGCTGCTGCTGGCTATGTTCTCCAATTCCCACATCAAGGTATTCCTGGAGTGCTAACTAATGTGGAACGGTGGAAGAAAGACTTCCACGAAAAATATGCACTATAAAACTCTCAGGGTTTACCTGGAATTCATATGAAGGCTCTGTAGGTGTACAGAGAAGAGTGAAGGAGGGGTGGGAAAAAGAAATGTGTGGATTAAAAATATTGGGAAGCAAAAGAGAAGAGAACAGTCCCCAAAATCTAGTTTGCCCCATATTCCTGAAGGGGAAGAGGGGAGATATCACATGCTGACCTTGGAGGTCAAAACAGCCCCAGGTGCTCCTTCACGGTCACCACCCCAGCTGCTTTTGTTGAGAGCCTTTTATAGAACAGGTGCCAGGCTGGAAGGTTTGTATATACACATTCTTAAAATTGGAATATTAGATACCCATCTACAGACTTATTATTATTGAAGGAGGGGAGAAATCTTAAAACTTTAACCCAGAAAATGACAATTTTATCCTAATAATAAGATATGAAAGATCCCCATTAGGGTCACGCTGGTTCCCATTCATTACCTCTAAAATGTTTCTACTTAAAACCCATCAAAAGTTTATCATTCCTGATGCTGTACTTTACATCCCCATGACTGGTTTTATGACTGGCAATCTGTACTTCTCAGGACTCTCCCCTTTCTCACCCACCCTCCAGAGTCCCCTCCCATCCGGCAACCCTCAATGTGTCCTGTGTAAAGTACAGCATCATTGATGTAGTTAATAATATTGTAATAACTACGTATGGTGCCACATGGGTGCTGGACTTAGCAGGGTGATCACTTCGGAAGTTGTATGTTTAATCACTGTGTGCTACACCTGAAACTAGTATAATATTGTATGTTGATGGCAACTGAAAAATAAAACAAAAAAATGTTAAGTTCACCATTGCTTTTAGACTATAAACCAAATTCCTTACGATGGCCAAAAGCCCAACACAATTTCATTCCTGCTTACCTGGCCCGCCTCTTAGCTTCTGCCTGTCCCTCCTTTAACAGGATGTGCTCCAGACATACAGGACCGTGGTTTTCCTCACCACCCCTCCCAGATCCCCCCTTCCTCGCTCTCACCTCTCCCCCTCTCTCCTGCCTCCATCCATCACACCACTTCGTTTATTGCTCAGGAAAGTTGCTGATAAAATATTTCTCACTGAGTCATGCATAATTGGTTTAATGTCTTAGTCTCCCAAGAGCATTTGCATTTTAATAGAGGACAATATTTTATTAGCATTAATATTAATTATTAAGTAAAATAGCTTTCACTTTTATAGCACTTTAGAGTTTACAAGGCACATTTACATATAGTATCACATCTATACTCACAGAGGTGAAGAGGGAAGCATGTTTTTACTTACCTTGGTGCCCTGGCTTGTGTAGCTCAGTGGATTGAGTGCGGACTGGGAACCAAAGGGTCCTGGTTTGATTCCCAGTCAGGGCATATGCCTGGGTTGCAGGCCAGGTCCCCAGTAAGGACCATGTGAGAGGCAACCATACATTGCTGTTTCTCTCCCTCTCTTTCTCCCTCCCTCTACTCTCTCTAAAAATAAATAAAATCTTTTCTTAAAAAAAGTTACCTTGAATTCCATTTTCTTCCTAGGGTGTGACTCTTCCCTTTACTTGGGGGAAAGAATATTTAAATTGAGATATTATATACAAACAAAGAATGATGCTATACCCTAGACTATGTGTACAGTTAGGGGAGATTGTGAGATAATTCTACATTTTAATAGAAATTTTTCATTTGTTATAACAAATAATGCTTATTATAACAAATTTAAGGAGTTAAATTTTACCTCAAAAGAGAATTCCTGATAAGAATATTCTCTTTTTTGCTAGGCACTCTTCTTTTTAGTGTTATTCTATTACAGTTGTCCCAATTTTACCTGTTTGCCCTCCCCCATTCAGCCTACCCCTCCACCCGCTCTCCCAGTCAAACCGTATTCTTTTAATGAAGGAACAATCGGCTGTCATTAAACAAGGATGAATTTCCATTCATGACCCTTCTAAAAACATAAAGCTGGATGTTAGGACATTTTTCCAGATTTCCAATTTTTTTCCTTTCTTTGCCTTCTCTGACACTTGGAAATCCATTCAAGAGAAAAACATGGTGGTCTTTCCTTGTTGGACCTCAGTTTCCAGAACTCAGTCCTTGATGAAGGAATGTGAAAAGAGAGGAATTTTGCAAATATTAATCAAACAGCTATGGCTAAATTGCAATGAACTGAGAGACTAGACATGGGAAACATTGGCCGGCGCCCTAACTATAGATAATATACAATTAGGGTCCGATCCAGGGTTCCGGCAGTGGAGACAGGAAGTGAAGTGTGTGGAGGTAACAGGAGTGCATCTCCTGCTATCTCCAACATGGATTGAGGTGTCATCTTCCTGCCATGCAGTGACATTTCCAAGCCCACCATGAACTTTACCAAACAGCTCAAGAAGGAAAAGCCACACTGAACCTGGTGATGCAATCAGAACCTCTACTTTTTTTTGTATAAAATGTCCAGCTTTCATGCCATAATGACTAAGAAGAATAAGAAACAGGGCTGATGGAAAAAAGGAAACTGACAGTGGAAACAAATACACAGGTGACTCACTTATTGGATTTAATAGCCATGGACATTTTTTAAAACTGTGTTAATCATTGATACAGAGAACAAACTGATGGTCGCCAGATGGGAGAGGCATTGGGGAGATGGGCAAAAAAAACGTAGAAGGAATTGAGAAGTACAAACTGCCAGCTACAAAATAGTCTCGAGGATATAAGTGCAGCATGGGAAATGGTCAATAATATTGTAATAACTATGTATGGTGCCAGACAGGTACTAGATTTATCAGGGTGATCACTTTGTAAGGTGTGTCAATGTTGAATCACTATATTATACACCTGAAACTAGTATAATATTGTACATCAACTACAGTTGAAACAAATAAATAAATATGCATTTCAAAAAATTTATAAAGGCCATCATTGTTTAAAAACTGTGATAATATATGTTCAAGAACAGAGATGACGGTGTATAACACTATTAGATAACTGGAATCTTCATGAAAGAATAAAATGGAATTTCTAACAGTAAAAAATACAATAACTAAAATTCGAAATGCAATAAATCAACACGATGTATTGCATACAGCTCATAAACTGGAAGAGCCATCAGTAGAAATTACCTGGACTGAACTGCAATAACTGCGTGCGGTGCCAGGGGGTCCTCGAGCTACTGAGAGAGCACTTTCGTAAGTTATGCAAATGTCTAGCCGTATGCTGTCTAACTCAAATGAATACAAAACAATATTGAATGTCACCTATAAAAAATAATAAAATAAATCTCAAAAAAAGAAAAGAAATTATCTATACTGAAGCACAGAAGGCCAGAAAAAGTTGAAATACAAAAAAAAAAATAAGAAACGAATGGTGAAAAAGCAAGATAAATATGTAAGTGTAATTCCACAAAAGGAGGGAAATATCGTGCTGACAATTACCAAGTGCCTGTGGAGCGATCACCAAAACGGACCACATACTGTAGCAAAAAACAGGCATCACCACAATTCAAAGGGTTTAACTCATTCAAAATATGTTTTGTGATTGCACTGGATATAAACTAAAAATCCATATTAAACAACTAGAAAATTCTCCAACGTTTGAATAGACTTCCACTTGTTCACCAACCTGGAGCTCTCTAAACACCCTTCTTTCGGGCTTTTTATGGAGGCTTCGTTACAAAGGCATGGTTGATTAACTCATTGGCCATTGGTGATTAACGCAATCTCTAACCCCTCTCCCCTCCCCCCAAAAAGCAGAGGTTAGGACTGAAAGCTCCAAGCCCCTATTCATGGTTGGTTTCTCTTAGCAACCAGTCAACATCCTTAGGAGCCTTCCAAAAGTCACCTTTATTAACATAAACCCAGATCCGGCGGAAAAGGACTTATTATGAAGAGCAGAACACTCATTTCACCTTTATGGCTCTTAAGTGTCTTTTAGGAACTGAGGACACAGGACTAAATTTTATAACAAAAGATGCTTTCCTTATCGCTCCTGAAAGTCCACGTGTTTCGGGAACTGCAGGCCAGGAACTGTGGAGGAAGACCAAGTATATATGAGAAATATATGTATATTTCAAATGTGATAACATGGAAGGTAAGACTCTTAAAAAACTAAAATTAAAAGAATTGCAACCAATAATAAAAATATTTGAAAATTGAGAATAATACACAGAAAATCCCCGCGATTTTTCCCTGAATCGCATATTAGGGACCTGCAGAGTCAACAGTCTGGATTAAAGTCTGGGCCTAGCCGAAAATATCAAAACAAGAAAACACAATAGAGTCACGAAATCATCTCTTCTGCTCATTGACTGGGGAGTCCTCAATGACAAACTGCTCAGCTCCCATGCACACCAGGCAACCACCAAGCATCTAAAGGCATTTGCTATTGCCTGACCCAAGTCACAGTGTGAGCACCAAACCTCCCGTCCATTTGAAATTCTGTCACAGCTTCCACCCCAGTGGGTAGCCCCCAGCACAGCTGTTTGGTGTCCTAAGCAAATGTGGAACACAGGAACCTCCATAGAGGTAGGATCCCAAATGCATGCCAGCCTTCAGATCCTCATTCCCAAACTATCTCCTTGCGACAGAACCTAGTCTGGAAACAAGACAATTATCTTTTCTCGTGGCGGGGATGTGGAGAGTTGAGGAAGGCATGGGGAAAGGAGAGAGAGTTAGGGGATGGGAAACCCACACACTGCGGTTCACTTTCAGGAAGCTGCGAGGCTGGATCTTTCCGAGCAGCTCGCCTTTTTTTCAAGATGCATTTTCTTTGAGGTCCCCCACACCAGACCCCCCAGTGCCTTCCTCTCAGCCCTGGCCTTGCATCACCAGCCAGGGGAAGGAGCCGTGGCGTGGCAGCGGTCACGGTTCTCTTGGATAAGCTTTGCTGTAATCTTCATAAACCTCAATGTTCAAGGTGCAGAGGGAGATTGGAGGAAACTTGTTTTTCCGTTGGTTTCTCTCTGACTTCTGCATCTAATCATTCCTAGAACAGGAAGCTGGAGAAATTTATGTGGGAGACACTCTTCTGACCAGTCAGGTTTCCTTACCCTCCCAGGGTACAACTGGTGAAGAAAGTTTCGGGGTTACATAACCTCCTTCCTTCAGGGTGGTTTCTCACCAAAAGGTGAATGGACTGCCCACTCTGGGGAAGCAGGGCAGAAATCTCTCAGTTGTGTTTAGTGCTGTTCTTGGACTCACACGCTAGTGGAGGAGGACAGAGAGAGCAACAGTTCAAATAAGGAGATTATACAGTGTGTCAGAAGTGATATGTGAAATCAATAAAAGCAGAGCAAGGACAGAGTGATGAGGGAGGGGAAATGGGAGGGGTGCAATTTTAAACAGGTTCTAGGATATAAGCCTTGAAAAGATGACATCTGAGCAAAGCCTCGGAGAAGATAAGGGTGTCAGTTATGTGACTCCCTGGAGGAAAAGCAAAGGCTTAAGGTGGGACAGTGTGTGCAAGGGACAAGAAAAGTGGTCACGGCAGCAGGAGCGGAGTGAGCAAAGAGAGAAGAGGTGGAGATGACGTTGAAAGGGTCTGGGCCCGGGGGCAGGTGGGCTCTGCAGGTGGCCCACAGGTTTAAACCCAGCTGGCACACGTGTTTGTTAGACAGATTTTTAAATTTTTTGATATAATTACAGGATATGTCTCATACACAAGAAAGTTGTTCTTGCTTCTCTTTAAAAACATGAATATTATTGGATTTGCCAAAAAGTCCATTTAGTTTTTTCTGTAAATTAAGGAATACATTTCTTTTTATTTTCACCAACAACTATATTGATTTGGACATTTTGCGTATGTTGGCTATTTTCCACTATTGGTTTGTAGTGGGTAGAGACCAGGGGTGCTGCTAAACATTTTCCAATGCATAAGACAGACCCACAGCAAAGAATTATTTGGTTGAAATGTCAATAGTACCAAGAAACTTCACAAACTCTACTTTTGACACATTCAATCAGTCACAGCACCTTCTCCATACACTGCACAAATCTTTTTTGCATTCAGTTGCATTTTTATCTTTCTTGAAGCAATAAAGCATAATAACCTTAAAATGTTGTGCATTTTTTTCCATCTTCAATTTTAAAATGGCTGCCCAAACATTCGCCACTTTTGATAAGTTTTTTTTAAATGCACGGTGATATAATCTAACAAAATTGTTCGAATGAAGTTAAAGACAACTGAGCACTAACTACTAGAGCCATTGTACAGAAAAAAAAAAAGTAATGGACTTTTGGGCCAACCCAATAGCAATACAAAATCCGCATCTCAACATGTCTGGAGCTCTTGGCATGAGGCAGGCAGATGGTCCAGTTCACCCAGCTCCCACACCGTCCATTACTTATCTCTGACATGACCCTTTCACTTATTATAACCCTACAGTTGTCAAGCCCTCGTCTGACCTAATAACTTAGGTAAAATATGTAGAAAACTAAGGCCTCAAAAGAGGGAGACAGTGGAGTCTTCAGTCACAAAATCAGAATCCGTGCCCCCAATAAATGCAAGAGCTAAACACAAAAACCTCACAGGAATTAAATTTACCCAGGCCAGTCCTTCCTCCTAAGGCAACCTTGTTGCTCAGCCTCCATAATCCTCTGGACTCAGATTCTTGGTAATGTTTCAGAATTATTTTTAATTTGGCTTTTATTCTGTTTCACTCAGTCTCCCACAATGAGTTGCGTCTGTGGCTAAGGGCTTGAACAAGCAAATAGGCTTAGGGGCCCCCGGCTTCACCAGAGTTCAGGTAGACACTGTAAAACCACCAATTTCCACTGGAAGCTGGAGGAAACCTCTTGTCCTTCTTGAGTGACGGCACCCAGGCGCTGGGCTGGGGTCAGCCTGAGCAGTCTGCCTGCCGCTCTTGCTCCCTGGGATTACGGCCTGGCCCGACCTGTGGCCGACGATATTAGAAAAGCCTTTCTGTGCCCTTTCCATTTGGTTCATGCCTCCACCTCTCTCTTTGGCCTCAGGCCCATTTCTGGCCCATGCTCACGCTCTTCAGCAAAGATGTAGAACTTAATGTATAATAACGTCCTGCCTCTCCCAGGGAACATTCCGGCATTAGGCTTCATGGTAATAAGGGAAGAAAAGAGCCCTCTGAATTGGAAAGAAGGTAGAAGACAAATGTAAGCAAACGGAATACTTGCTTATTCATTCATTCATTCCTCATTCATTCACATAACAACCCAGTACTCACTGCATACTGGGCTGAGTGTTGAGCAGATCTCCATGTGACTAACACACCTGCCCTACCCTCAGGGCGCTCACAAAACCACATCCTAACCTTACCGTGTGACACAGGTGATGATGGAGGGGGCCCTCTCTGGGCCTCAGTTTCCTCACTTGTAACAGATGGTCCCCGTTCACTTCTACAGCAGCTAGCTATGAAGAACAAGTGAGGTGTGCAGCTGTCAACATTCTTTACAAACTACAAGCGCCTGGTCACTCGATTACCATCTCACGTGACTGTGCTCAAGGATGTGAGCGGTTGTGGAACAGTCTTTTAAGCAAATAAATGCAGAAGGAACCTCTCTTCCTTACAGTAGAAAGCTAATAAACGTAGAAAGAATGACATAAATAGAAAAACACCATTTGTCAATCCTTATAATAGTTGTCAGACAAGAATCATCAATGCTTGATAGAACCAGTGACTTAACATGTGAAGAAGTACAGAATGTTTACATAATAAAGTATCTTCTGACAAGACATTTATTAATTATAGAAGAAAAAGACGGTCATTTTACCATAGAGAAAGCTAGCAGCCACCATCTTAAGCAAAGTCAAAATCGGGAGAAATTGACGACATACGACTTCTGATACGAAGCATCGGAAAAGGACGGAACGACCCTTCTTTGGCATTCCAGCTGACGACATGCGACTGAGTCTTATCGGGAGGAGACATGGGAAAACCAGATTGAGGAACATTCCGCAAACCATCTGACCTGTACTTTCCTAAACTGTCGTTGTTGTAAAAGACAGAAAGACTGAGAACTGTTTGGGATCAGAGGAGGCTAAAGAGACACAAATAGATTCAATGTGTGATCCAGTGTTTTCTTTGGCTGTATAACTAGCATATCACCGGGATCACTGGAAAATCTGAATGAGATCTATAGATTAGGTAACAGTTTTATATGAATGTTAATTTCCTCGTTGTGATGGTGGCCGTGTGAAAGAATGTCTTTGTTTTTAGAAAAGGCACACAGAAGTACTGAGAGGGTAAAGGGCATTGTGTCTGTAACTAAATTATCAAATAACTCAGGAAATAATATTAGACAGATAGAGAGATGGAGAAATTAACCAAAATTGGTAAATATTAACAGCAGGGAATTCTTTGTACCATTCTCCAGAGATGTCTAGCTATGCTGTCTGGAAACCCCGGGTGCCAAATGTGTTTTCCCCATTTTTCATCCCTGTCTTCAGGGCTTCCGATATTCATGGCAAGATGGGAGATGATGCTAAATGGGCCCATTCCCATAACTCCCCATCCACGCCATGGAGCATTGTCGTTAAGACTAGGTATCTTGGCTGAGCCAGCTGGGGTCTTAAAAATTTATCTCCTGGAACCCATAGCGCAGCACCGTCTCTTTCATTCCTGGCAGAAGGATATCTCCACCGCAGTGCATCATGCCAGGGCACATACATCATGCAGAAATCAGGCGACAATTTGGTACCCGGTGCTACGTGCACCGTCTGACGCCTGATTGTCATGCTGGACTCTTTATGTTGTGTGAAACGACTGGTAAAATTCACCCAGACCCAGACCCTTAGCATTTGGGGGAATCATGAAATGTTCAGTCCCAGAGAACAGGCACAAGGTAACCTACCACCCCAAAGTGACCCAAAGATTAAACAGGACAGTGGAGACAAGACTTTGTCCCCTTCCTGGATTTTGTTAAGACAACTTAGAGAAAGTGCAAGAGCGCCCCCTTCTGCCCAGAACTGAATTGCTTTCCTTCTTCCTTCAAACGTTTCAGCCTTCGGAGGACACAAAATCAAGCCTTCCAGATAAAAACAAGATTCCAGAACACGCACTTTTAAACACAATACTACAGATATCCGTTAAGACAACAATTATCATCCACAATACGATTCCATCTTTAGTATTTCATTGATCCCTTCAATCACTTCTAGAGCAGAACAAAGCAGCCACCACCATGTCCCCTCCCAAATGATTTGAAACAGAGGCACCTGTTCGTAGCTGATAATGGTACCAGAACAAAGAAACAGTTCGCTGAATAGGTTAGAGGCAGTAATAAACTAATTGTTTGGGTTAAAAAAATTAGGTGAGAAGAAATGAAAAAGAACACTACACTTGGAAATTGAAGACCAGGGTTCAACACGCAACTCTGCTCCTCACTAGTTGGGTGATGTTGAGCAGTTGTCATCTATAAAATAGGTATGCTAATCTATAATTCGTCACAAGGTTGCCACACAAACTAGTAACACAGTTCTCACCATCCCCAGTTCACAGATGAGAAGACTGAGACTCAAAGAGTTAATGGATTCCCCAAGAACATGCAGCTCATGAGTTGTAGAACCCAGTTTGAAACTCAGCTACATAGGACTACAACGCCTCAGTTCCTTCCATGTCACCTGCCCCTACTATTACGGGGATTTAATGTTGATTATTTGAATTTCACCCATCACTAGCCCCATCCTCCAGCACCTAGCATACAGTCCATCATATAATAGGTGAGGATCACACATTATTTGTTGAATAAACCAAGCCGTGAATCAACGAGTGAGAGAGCTAATAAATTGTTGATGCATTTATAAATTCCGTTAAACAGTTGCCTGTGTGACACATGGGATATGATTGTTTCATGTTCAAAAAGTCAAAAATATATTTCTCCCACATTGATGTGATGTTATATATTAATGTGTGTATTTGCATTTGTAACACATATGTGTGTTTCCAAAACAGAGGAAAGACATGAGAATAACACTAAGACAAAAAGAAAAATAAAGCAATTGCTATCCTGTTAAGTCCCCTCAGGGCAAGGTGAACACCAGGCACCTGTCTTTGGAAAGCCAGGACTCTCCCTGGGTATGATCCCCCCCCACACCTGAGCTGACAGCTTTACTCTGAATGGCAGAGAGAATTGTCTTTGAGGAACAATTCTGGCTCCTTTCTCCATCAGTGTTCTGTGCTCAGAAAAGGTCAGGTTGGAAACTGGATCTATTCTGTGCATTTCCAAGGTCCTGGCTCAGAGTAAAATACCAAAGAGCTTTGTAGTCAAATCACCAATGTGATCAGGTAACCTTTCGTCACGCGATGAAAGCCACCAGCACCTGCCTCCACCTTGCCACGCTCCAGAAAGGGCTCTGTGGAATCTGAACCTCCAAGGCTGCCTCAGAAATGCAGCTCTGGCCTCCAAGACAGCACCCAGCTGCCTTTTCTAATTGCATTTTATGTTTTTGAGGCCCTCTTTCTCCTGTGTCTTCTTGGCTCTGGTGTTCAAGCTGTCCTGGAAAGTGTACTGAACTCACAGACTTATAAGTAGTTAGATGCCACGGCTCTGGTTCTTACTCCGTAACTTACCAGCTATGTGATTTAGGCAATTTCTCTTACCCTCTGAGCCTCAGTGTTCTCATCTATAAAATGAGATTTATGATACGTAGAGGCATAAATGAGTAACCCAAGTGAAATTCCAGAATGCTAATCAATTGGAAGTGCTCGTTAAGCTGAACTATAGCTAACAAATAAAAGTATAGTTTTTAATTATACAAAAGGAGGGAGTAGGTTTTGTAGAAAACAGGCGGTCCTGACATTATACTCCCCTTTGAAGACTGAGCTGAAGTGACACCTCCTTGGGAGCTTCCCCCTCCCTGAGGGCAGGAACTGAGCAGGTCTTCCTGAGCCCCGCCCAGCACCCCATTACCACGCCAAGCAAACTCATCAGCGACCATTGTCTACCTGTAAACAGTCCCCACCCAGGCTGCAATTAGTCCAAAGGGTACAGTCAAGTCTCCTGATTTCTTCTCTCTCCACCACTCAGCACAGATCATTTAATTAAAAAGGCTTGCTGAAGACATTGACTTGAAATTGTAACAACCAACATAAGATGACTGGTTACTCAATGAGCATTGCACTAAATTGTAGAATGGGAAGAAGCTTATGACTTAAAAAAATGACACTGAGGCTCAGACAGAGGAGGTGACTCTCCTGAGAACAGAGAGCTGGTGACAAATCTCAGACTGAACCTGGGGTCTTTTGACTCAAGACCAGAGCTGATTCCACCACTGCATATCTTCTTCAAGAAAGGGCTGCCCAGTTAAATGCAAATTTCAAATAAACAGCAAATAAATTTTTAGTATAAATATGTCACATGCATAATTTAGGACACACATATATTTCAAAAGGTGTTTGTTATTTACCTGAAATTCGAATCTAACTGGATGCCCTGTATTTCTTTCTTAATTTGGCAGCCCTCCTCCCAGACTTAAGCAAGGACCTAATTCATCAGCCCCCAGTCACCTGGTTGACGTGGGCCAGGTGGCATGTTTTATGAAAGCAGGAGGGACAGCGAAGAAAGAACAGTGTGGCACTAATTGGGGAGCTCTGGAGACCCTGGTGCCACAGGAGAGTTGTGTCAGGCACCTGAAGAAGAAGCATCAAAGAGCTGAAATGAGAAGACACGCAGCAGAAAAGGAAGGAACAGGGCTTTGCAGGAAGAGCCAGAATCCCGCCGAGATGCCGCCCCTGCCCATCAAGAGACCAAAAAGCTGTAATAAAAATATATCATGTGAGATCATGGATGTTGTGCTGAGGCCTGGCGCTCGACAAACTCCCCAAAGTAGCTTATTGGGGAGTTATTGTTCTTATTTTTAAAGGAATGAGAAGTAGCATTTATGGAGCATGTCACCTATGCCGAGCAATAAAGTCAGAACTGTACACACATTACCTCATGCAAAATTCCTAATGATTATCCAGGGTAGCCACAGTTACTACTAGCAATCTGCTAGAGTTCAGAGAAGTTGACACCTGCCCAAGACCACACAGATACTAAGTAGTAGAGACAAGACTTGAACATAGGTCTGCCTGTGCTTAAAGTCTCTCTTTCTCCACTCTACCAACCTGCTTGGAAGTGTCCTTTTGGGATCTTTGCTTTTTGATAGCCTTTTCAATGCTGATACCCACTAGGAGACTTGAAGAGCCTTTTTTATCCTCATCCAAGGATACACTTTATCAATTCTAAAGAGAGAGGAAGGAGGACGGGAGAGAGAGAGAGAGACATCGATGTGAAAGAGAAACATCAATTGGCTGCCTCCTGTACAGGCCCTGACCTGGGACCTAACCTGCAACCTAGGTATGTGCCTGACTGGGAACTGAACCCGCTACCTTTTGGTGCACAGGATGACACTCCAACCAACTGAGCCACCGATTCAGGGCTCAAAGACATTTTTGAATGGGTTCCAGCCATTTTCTTCTGTCCCCTGCCTGAGGAATGGCAGCGGAAAGGACTGTCCCCCGCTGTCTCTCAGAGATTAAGTCTAATCCAAAATGGGGTATTGGAACAGGGCCCTGACCCTCTTCCAGAATCCCAAAGTGACCAGCTCCATGAGCAGGGTGCGCTTTTGGCTGTGACACTCCCCGCCCCTTGCACGCCCCAGTGCCCACTCTCTGCCCCATCTCTCTTGGCCCAGAGCCAGGGGTGGGCTGTGGAAAGACATGAGGGTGGACAAGTCTGAATGGAGCCCCCCCTCCAATAACCACACCCCCCAGCCCCAATTCAGTTAAAGATTGCAGGAAGTGGTTTGTCCGTTTAGAAGTCATCTCAGTTCTGGGGCCTTTCTGAGAAATGAACTTGCAATTCTCTAAAGATAGATTGCGCAAAACAGGAGGGGGCAGCCCCCAAGGACCCTCCAACAGCAACTCTCCTGAGGACTTCCAGAGAGCAATTCAAGTGCCCGCCACCCCCATCCTGCCCCCTCCAGCAGCTGCTGGCCCTGGATGGACCAAATCAACGCTCCACTCTGTGGTGTGCACTCTTGTGCAAGGCTCAGGTTTCGTATCCCCAGTGAACACATTTTGTGCTGAAGAGCTGAAGAGGCAAGGAGGGGAAGCAGGGGAGTCGAACATGGTGGGGGCGGGGTTTTCAGCTGTTCATGTCATTTATTTTCCATGGGCTCTTAACTGTAATTTCAAACTGCTTCTGGGTTTTCTGAAACTATATGATTTGACGTGAGGTTCAGAGAGAATGCAGGCCTCTCCCTAAGACTTGAGCTCTTTTTATGCCTAGGATGACAGGTGGCAGGATCTAGGAGGGAGAAGGGGGCTCTGATGGCGGTAACAGTAAATAATAAGCAATTGGCTTGGGCAGGAGTGGAGGGTGAAGACATGGAGGGGATTTCACTCAAAAACGTGGAAATTTAACCTAGCAATCACACAGGGCTGGCCTTTGGAGGAGCAAACCTGCACCGTGTGTTTTACTTTGGACAGTGAGTTGTTAAGCAACTGGTTTTGAAGAAAGGACCTCAGCCAAGGACTAACACAGGCTTGAGGCTTCTCTATGCCATCAACACATATACCTGACTACCACTCTGATCAGAATTACTCCTTCACGGCCCTCAATGATTATTTCAGTTTGTTTGTGGATCTTCTCTCCAGAGCGTTGGCAATACAGGGGTAACCAAGACACAGTGAACTTAGGGTCTAGTGAGAAAGAGGAAAAAATGTAGACAAAGAGAAGAGCCTTCAGTTCCATCTAATAGAATTAGTATTGAAAAGCACAAGTCAGCAGAGCTGGGAGTGAACCCCTCTCTAGATAGAAGGGCAGCGAAGCTGGGAGTGGAGACATCAAGGAAGCCTTCCTGGAGGAGATGGCAGCCGAGCTACATTTTGAAAAGTAAATTCTACCTCTTTCTTGTGATAACATATAAGCCCCATCCAGAATATCCAAGATAATCTTCCAATTTAAAGATCCACTTAATTTCATCATATCTGCAAAGCCCCTTGGTTTTTGAGCTGTGGGCTGTATTTTGATCATGTATTCAATCTCTTTATTTGTTATAAGTCTATTCAGATTATCTATTTCTTCTTGAGTCAGTTTCAGTAATTGGCATCTTTTAGGAATCTGTTCATTTCAGGCAAGTTGTCTAATTTGTCGGCATACAGTACTTTTTATTTCTATAATGCCAGAAGTAATATACCCTCTGATTCTTGTTCAATCTAAATAAAGATTTGTCCATCTTGTTAATGTTTTTAAAGAATTAGTTTTTGACCTAATATTCGTTGTTTTTCTAGTGTATAATTAATTTCCACTCTAATCCTCATTATTTTTTTCTTCTGCTCATTTTTGTTTTAGTTGGTTTTTCTTTTCCCAGTCAATGTGGAAGTTTATATTATTAATTTGAAATCTTCCTCCTTTTTTAATACTGGCATTTACAGCTATAAATATCCCTCTAAGACGCTTTAGTTGCATCTCCTACATTTGATATGTTGTGTTTTGTTTTAGTTTTCTAACTTCCCTTTTGATTTACTCTTTAACTCTTCCATTACATACTAAATTTCCAGATATTTGTGAGTTCTCAAATTTCTTTCTTTTATTGATTTCTAATTTCACCTCATTGTGAAGAACACATTTTGTATTATTTCTATTTCTTTAAGTGTATATTGAATTTTTTATGGGCTAGAATATAGTCAATCCTGCACTTGAGAAAAGTGTATCATCTGCTGATATTCAGTGGAGTGTCCTACAGATATGTGTTAGGTCTATTAATGTATAGTAGTGTTCATTTCTTGTACTTCCTTGGTGATCCTCTGCCTACTTCTCCATATAGTGTAAAGTGAGATACTGAATTCTCCAACTATTACTTTTGAATCATTTCTTCATTTCTGTCAGTTTATACTTCACACAGTTCGATGCTCTCTTGTTAGATGTATATGTGTTTATAATTGTTGTATCTTCCTGATGAACCAACACTTTATAATTATAAAATATCCCTCTACATCACCAGTAATACTTTTTGTTTTAAAGTCTATTTTTTATGATGGACATTCATGCTTTCTTGCTGTTCCTGTGTATGTGATATATCTTTTCCACCCTTTTACTTTCAATCTATTTGTATCTTTGAATCCAAAGTGTGTAGTTTATAGACAGCATATTAGTTGGATTTTTTAATCCAGTCTGACAATCTCTGCCTTTTGACTGGATTGTTTAATTTACTCTCATCTATGATATTGTTGATATAGTTAGATTTACACCTGACATTTAACTTTGTTTCCTATGTTTCATGTCTTTTTTATTGCTCCATCCTCCTTTATGACTTTCTTTGTCACTAAGTGAATATTTTCTGATGTTGCATTTTTATTTTTTTAATAATTTTCTTCACTATATTTTTGAGGATTTTTGTGATTGTTCTAGGTCTGCTATCTACATCTTAACTTATCAAAAGAAAAAAAACCCTCCAGTTTACTTATTTGTAACATGAGAAAAGAAATCCCTGCCACAGACACCTAACACTTTTGTTTGTTTGTTTTTGTAGCAGGACATGAAATCAGTATGTAAAGTGAAAGTAGTATAAAGAGTGTAACTGATATGTCCCTTGGGATCTCTGACACTTAAGTAAAGCTAACTTAACTCCTCCACCCCTCCAAAATTAAATACATTTGAATCCCAGGTCTTCCCTATGATTTCTCCAACTTCTCTCTTAGTACCATCAACCTCCCTTCCCACTTTCACACCTGAAGAGAGGAATGCAAATACCTGGTGATCTTAGAGACTACACCGAAGCCTTAGGGTGTCATGGCGGGCGGAGTATCATTTCTCACTTCACAGGACTCTGTCACCTTGTCAGGTCTTTATCTCATGATGACCTCTTTTAAAGGCTGTGCTCCCAACACCTCACCCTCCTGGCCATGCACAGCCCCCAACAAGCAGACGCAGTCACCCCAGTCCTGCTGCTTGCTTTCTGGGTTACTGAGATCCAACATTGCCTCCCCCTCCCCCTATCACATCCATAATATCACATTTTCACAACTGACAAAGGAGAAAGAAATGGGTAACTACGGGATTTTTTCCCCTAAGAATAAAGATATAAAATCACAAATCCCACCAGGCTTTAGAGCATGTTGAAAAAGTAAAGGAAACACACACACACACACACACACACACACACACACACACACACACGACGACCACATACATTTTTTATTATATTGTAGTGACGTGAGACATGGTGTACCATCCCCAAAGCGCCAGGACACTGTGGGAGGTCCACTGAGGCACATGTGCTTGGCATGGCGTCAGGTCTTTCGTCCCTCGTTACCATTTAACCACAAATCATTACGTTCATGTAAGTCCTTCATTCTATGACTCTGGGCCTCTGTATTACAGTCTTGTGTTATAACAAACTTCAACAAACTTTACAAACGGTTATAAAACAACACTTTGTAGCAAAAGAGCTGTGAGACATGCAGTTCATGTTTTCACAGTATTTTGTGCTTAACAAAGAATTTGCCTACTTTGCCACAACAAAAATATAGAAATATTTGTAATAGTGCTGCAGGGGTCACCGTCCATTTGGCAACATCCGCAGTCCACCTAACACAAAGATGATATTCTTGCCACTAAGTCAAAGAAAAAAATAAAAATAAAGTTTTCCAGAACAGGATTAGCAATTTGATAAAGAATGTCCCGTGGGAAGCCAGGAGGTGTTCCATGGTCCTTGCACACTCATCCAATTCTACAAAAGATGGTCAGTCTCCTTTAGCTTGACCCCAAAAATAGAAAAATCAACATTTCCTAGTATCAGTATTAGGGGTTGATGATGATTGATCATTCAATTAACAACACATAGATATCACCTCACCTGTCTCAACTTGTTTCATAGTTTGGTTAAAATAAGAGATGGTTCAAAAACATTTTGAAAAATATGCATTAATAAGCTCTGATCATTCCATTAAGAATCATAGAAGTCTCTTAAGCACCCAGTTTAAGAACAAATAAATGCTTTGTGGTTTTCTGCTACATTCCAAGAATTTCTAGGTTAAATCTCCTTTGCCGGAGTATCATCAGCACTTCAAAAATAATGTTATTTGGCTTGAGAAAAGCTAATAGAGGAAAGTATTCAGATATCAAAACCCCTGACATGAGTACATGATTCTACCATTTACAAAGCCCTGAAAGGCCAACTCTTGTGTGAGTCTCTCCCAGCTCTCTATGAAGCCAAATGAACAAGAATAAATGATCCTGATATATCTTCACTCTGTCAGCAATATTAATTCAGAGCCTATTGTGTACCAGGTTAATCATTAAAAGCTGTGGATACTGGTGAACTGACACATACAATCCCCTATCCCATCTAGCAATTGCACAGATGCAAACACAGTCATTACACAAATCAATACATGAATGGAAGCCAGCATGTTATGACACTTACCCAGTAGTAAAAACTAGCAACAGCTGGTAAGCATTGGGGCCAAGGCTCAAATCCCTAGTCTCTGTCTTCAAGATTTCTGATTTTTAACTACAGGGTCATTTAACCTATCAGTGTCTCAATTTCCTCATCTGTAAAATGGGGTGATGATGGTATCAACCTTATCCGGCCATGGTGATGATTGAAAGAGATAACACTCAGCAGTGAGTAATTCCTCAAGAAATGTCTGTGCACTTCTTCCGCTCTTACCTTCCTACATTTCTTTCCAGACTCATCTTTGGTGAGAAGGCTTCCCTGCCTACCCTCTCCCCTGTCTAGAAGAGTATCTTCTCTCTCAACTACTGTATTTTGCTGTGTATAATGCGCACCCACATTTTTGGCCCAAACTTTCAGGGAAAAAAATCTTTCATTTTAATTTTTTAATTCAATTTTTACTTATTTATATTTAGAAACAAACCAATTATTGTATTCCAGGGTATTCTTTTGCATATGGATATCATTATTGCTTTCTAGAGTTACACTTTTAATGCATAAGCATAAATAAAAGAATTAAAAACATTTATATAGATGTTTAACCCATGAATAACGCTCATCCTTATTTTTCCCTCAAAAATGTGGACCAAAAAAATGCACATTTTTCATGCTAAAATATGATACAAGAGATCTTGCTATCTGCCATATTTTTCAGACTGTAAGAGGCACCAGACCATAAGCTGGACCTTAGGTTTTAGACCCTGTTCCTGCTTCCTGCGACCCTGCTCTACCGCCCCCACCACAGCAAGCCAGGTAAGCTACATTCAGACTATAAGATGCACCCCCATTTTCCTCCCAAATTTGGGGGGAAAAGTGTGTCTTATAGTCCAAAAAATACAGGACTTCACTCTTATTAGAATTTTTAAATAAGTTATAGTTATTGATTTCTGATTTTTATGGTTATAAAAGCAATACACACTCACCGCAGAAAAATATTTGATAATATTGATAAGGTTAAAAAAAGGAAGACGGAAATAAAGCAATTGTCTTAAACTCAGAGATAACCACTATGGATATATGCATTTTATGCATATACTTTCAGATCTTTCTATAAACACACTTTCATTAAAATTTTACAACCCTTTTAAGATACACTATTCCACTAGATACGACATCATTAACACCTTTCTATTGAAATAAAGACACGTTTGTCTTGTTTATATCATTCCATGGCTTAGGTGGGGGCTATCCCTCTGCATGGACACGGTTTCTTAATCAGTCTGTGCACTTGTGTGTTTATGCTGTTTACGCCCATGTTGTGATGAATATTCAACTACTCTTTGTTGTTGTTGCACATCCTGAATATTTCCTCCATGCCCACTCACCCCTTTCAACACAAAGCCTTCACTGCTCACAAGTTCCATTAAATTGGGGTATGACTATGTATTTTAAAGTTTAAGCTTCTCCTCAATGCCTAGAATGAGTCATTGAAAACTGATGATTTTTAGTAAGTTTACACTGTTGAGTCTGTCTGTCCCACAGGCTTTCTCTGAAGGTCTTGAGATGTGCTATTCCATATGTAGCCACTTGCTTGGTGGGTGGCTGTTTAATTTTTTTAATTAAAATTAAATTAAATTTTTAATTCAGTCACACTTGTCACAGTTCAGTCATTCAATAGCCACATGTAGCTGGTACTGCCATACTGGACAGTGCATATGTAAAACATTTTCATCATCACAAATATTGTATTGGGGAGCCCTGCTCTTGAGGGATAGTTGCTATCAATTGCTGTTGGGAAGACAAAAAAATGGCAGCAGTCTCTCTTGCTCCCCCACCCACTTCTCTTCAAGGAAGGACCCAGGTGACTCCAAAACAGATCCTCCGTCCTCTCTGTTTATAACTGTTTGGTAGGACTTCCTTGCCGCTAGAACAAAAACCATGGTCTTTCTCACACCTCTCCCATCAGCCGAATCTTCTCTCTCTCCCTCTCTTCCTCTTCCTCCACCCACATTGCATGACTGCCATTTTCCCTCTCATTCTTCTGTGCTAAAGCAAGTCATGACCTCTGCCTAGAAGGTCCTTTGTTTCCTTCTATGTTTGGCTAAATTCCGTTTTTCCTTCAGGACTTGGTTTAAGCTTTGGCTTCCTCTTCCAAGTCTTTCCAGACACCTCCTGGCTACATTGGGTTCCCTTCCACCCAAGCCCCACAGCACCCAAGACATATTCACTTTAAGCTTAAGAGCCTTAAGCAGCAGGCCCCTTCTAGGCCCCAGAAATGAGCTCTAGCACTATGTTCAAATAGTCACATAATTTTGTAAAATTGCAAAAATAAAATATGTTAACTGGAGCCAGTTAGGAAATGCTTACCTTCCTGTCAATGGCACTGCCAAGGTTGCCAGCATTTGCAGAAAAAAATTGGGAAATGTGAGCTGGGAATGTGTTGTTACTTAATCTGCAGAAGAAAAAAAGCATTCTATGTCAATCAAGTGCTTTAAGTCAGAAATGAAAGGTACCTCTTTGTCATCTTTATCTATTAAATAATGGAGAAAAAGTTTAGATTTAAAAAATTGAATATGAAATAAGAGCAATATAGAAGTGTAATAAAATCAATAGAAATTATTCTGGCCTCAAGAAGTAAATTGCTGGACGTCCAGTCAAGAACGCAGCATAGGTAAACACAGCTCACCTCCTCACACAACCACATCAAAATTACAACTAAACAACAGAACAACCGTCACTCAGAACCACCAGAAATTGAGGTGACTCAGAGTCCTACAACTATGGAATTAAAAAAGAAACCAAATCAAGACTGCTGGGAGGGGCAGAGATGCAGAAGGGGCTGGTCCCACACCTACATCTGATGAATAAAAATAAGGAGGGATATCTCAGGAGTCAGGTGTCCCAGCCCCACACCAGGCCACCCAGTGCAGGGTTCCAGTGCCAGGAAGAGAAGTCTCCATAACTTCTGGCTGTAAAAACCAGTGGGGATTGAGGCTGTGGAAGACAGAAACTTCTGGAGTCCCAGGCAGTTCCTCTTAAAGGGCTCATGCACAGACTTACTGAGACTCACTCCCTCTAAGCTTCAGCATGGGGGCAACAGATTGAAAGTCATCAGAGACTACAGGGAAGAACTGAATTCTCCAGCATCAGGGAGACAGCTGGGGGGTAGCTTTATTTAGACAAAAGTGTTGGCAGAGGCCACTGTTCCTTTTCTGAGCCCTCCCCCCACAGAACCACAGAGCCCACAGGTAGGCACTGTATGTGAGACTCCATCAACCTGACTCGTACTATTTGCCCAACCCTGCGATTCCCTGAGGCCCTGTCTGCCCCACTCAACTTGCAGGCCCACCCAAACTTTCTCCAGTGGCTTCTCCATGCAAATTGTTTGTGTTGGCCCATGCTTCAGATTTTCCTAAATTCTCTCAAACAACCATCATCTGGCTTCAGCAAGCCTTGTACCTCTCACTAAGTTGCCCCAGGCCTGGCACTAGCAGCAACCAGCCTTCTTTCACAGCTTGGCCTCACCTGGGCACCTCCAAGCCCAACACAAGTAGCAGGCATCTGGAGATCACTTGTAGCTTACACTGTGTGACCTTGGACAGAACACAAGTGGTGGCTGGCCTTGGGTATGCCAACAGCAATCAAGGCTCAACTACAACAAAAGAGTGTACACAGCCCACACAGCGGGTGCACCCCGAGTACTAGCTTGGGTAATAGGGGAGGCTGAGCCACTGTATCCTACAGGATATCTGCTACATTAGGCCACTCCATCAATCCTGGGAGATGTAGCAGCTATACTTAATATATAGAAACAAACACAGGGAGGCTACTAAAATGAAGAGACAAAGAAACATGGCCCAAATGAAAGAGCAGAACAAATTCCAGAAAAATAACTGAACAAAATAGAGACAAGCAATCTACTAGATGTAGAGTTCAAATCACTGGTTATAAGGATGCTCAATGAACTTAATGAGAACCTCAACAGCATAAAATATCCAGTCAGAAATGAAGAATATATTAATTGAAATAAAGAACAACTCATTGGAAATCAACAGTAGAGTAGATGAAGCCAAGAATCAAATGACCAATTTGTAATATAAGGAAGAAAAAACAACCAATCATAACAGCAAGAGGAAAATAGAATAAAAAAAAAAAAATGAGGACAGTGTAAGGAACCTCTGGGACAACTTCAAGCATACCAACATTTGCATCATGGGTGTGCTGGAAGGAGAAGGGGGAGAGCAAGAAATTGGGAACCTATTTAAAGAATAATGACAGGAAAATTTCCTAACTTGGTGAAGGAAATAGACATACAAGCCCAGGAAACACAGAGAGTTCCAAACAAGATGAACCCAAAGAGGCCCACACTAAGACACATCAGATTAAAATGCCAAAGATTAAATATGAAGAGAATCTTAAAAACAGCAAGAGAAAAGCAGTTAGTGAGTTACAAGGGAGCTCCCATAAGACTGTCAATGATTTCTCAAAAGAAACTTTGCAGGCTAGAAGGGATTAGCAAGATATATTTGAAGTGATGAAAATCAAGGACCTACAACAAAGATTACTCTAACCAGCAAAGCTATCATTTAGAATTGAAGGACAAATAAAGAACTTCCCAGAAAAGAAAAAGCTAAACATTTATTATCACCAAACCAGTATTATATGAAATGTTAAAAGGCCTTCTTTAAGAAGAAGAGGAAGATAAAAAATATGAACAATAAAATGGCAATAAATACATATCTATCAACTATTGAATATAAAATAAACAAAATAAACAAACAGAACAGAATCATGAATACAGAGAACATTTTGACAGTTGTCTGATGGGAGGGGTGTGAGAGGGATGGGTGAAAATGGTGAAGGGATTAAGAAGTATAAATTGGTAGTTACAGAATAGTCATGGGAATGTAAAGAACAACACAGGGAATAGAGTAGCCAAAGAACATGTATGCATAACCCGTGGACATGGACAACAGTGTAGGGATTGCCTGAGGGAGTTGTGGGGATCAAGGCATAGGGCAAAAAATTGGCACAACTGTAATAGCATAATCAATAAAATATAATTTTAAAAAAAGAAGTAAATTGCCAGAAAAAAATCAGACCGTGCCAAAGCAGTAATTCACTAAGAGAAAGAAAAAAAAATGGAATAGAGTAATGAAGAGACTCAGATCATTTGATTGTCCAGTTACTGAAGAGGAGTGAATCTTACAAACACATTGGGAAAATACTTCAATTTCTTACTGATTTAACTGGCATTGACAATGAAAAAAAAACTAATAATACACCACTAAATAAGACATGGGGGGCAAATCTGTTAATGTCATTAGTGGAAAGAATGTGATAGGCAGAATTATGGCTCGCCCTCCAGCATAAGATGCCTACTTTCTGCCTCGGACTGGCATGGCTCAGTGGATTGAGCGCTGGCCTGTGAACCAAAGGGTCGCTGGTTGGATTCCCAGTCAGGGAACATGCCTGGGTTATGGGCCAGGTCCCCAGTAGCGGCACTCAGGAGGCAACCATACGCTGATGTTCCTCTCCCTTTCTCTCCTCTCCCTTCCCCTCTCTAAAAATAAAATAAATAAAATCTTTAAAAACAACATATCAAAAACAATACAAAAACTTTTTTAAAAGATGCCTACTTTCCGATCCCTGGAACCTGTGACTATATCACCTGGTACAGCAAGGGAGATTTTGCAGATGTAATTAAGGGCACAGACCTTGAGATGGGGAGATTATCCTGGATTTTCTGGGTGGTTCCAATGTAAACACCTAAGTTCTTAAAAATGCAAGAAGGAGGTTTTCAGAGGAAAATCTGACTAGAGAACGTTTTGAGCTTTATAGATAGAGGAAGGCGCTACCATTCAAGAACTGTGAGTGGCCTTTAGAAGCTCGAAACGGCAAGAGACCAGATTGGCCTCTGGAGCTTCCAGAAGTGAATGCAGCCCTGTTAGCACATTGATTTTACTACAGTGATATCTGTATTGAACTCCTGACCCAAAGAACAGTAAGATAATAAGTCCATGTGGTTTTACATCTCCAAAGTCGTGATACTTGTTACAGCAGCATTGGAAAATTAATAAAAATAGCCTTTAAGATTAGCGAGTGCACAGAGAGTGTCCTGAAATCTGATTGCTCGTGTTACAGGAAACTGATGAGGTTTCTCCAAAACTTTATAACAATCTTGAAAATTCAGAAGACAGTATTAATAATGGAATATGAAGGTGAGAGTTTTCTAAAATATCAGTGATTTAAAAAAGAAAAAACTCTGTGCGATCATGTTACAGGAAACACTGAGTTTTCTTTCCATTCTCCTTATAGAAAATATCACAAGACCATTGCCATGTTGAAGATATCAAGGAATACATAGCCAAAAATATAAAACAATATTATAAAGGTGGCCAAGGTATTTAATTAATAAAAATGCAGTTGTCTTTATCATGAGATGTTTGTGGAATATCTCCATGTCTGAGGCTGGGATCACCAAATCCAAGCCCCAAGTCAAGACCTGTAATTCTAGGGGGAAGAGTGGCTGCACTGGGGCCAGCTTCGTAGGCTGGCGACCGGCACAGCCACACAGGGCCTGTGTTCAGAAGAGTCTTGTGCTTGGTTGAATGCTCTGCTATCAGCATCATGAATCTCATAATACTTTTCAGCAAGGGGCCCTTCAGTATCAATTTACAATGGACCTTGCCAACTGGGTAGCTAGGTCTCACCAGAAAATACAAGCAGGGGAGTAAGGAAGTGAGAAAGAAGAGAAGGCAGGTGATAAAGATGTGTGATTGGGCAAGTTGCTCCTGTGGGCCATTGGGAGTCAGTCCCTCTGGGTAACTCTGGGCGTCTGTGTGGAAAATACCTTGGAGTCATCCCACCCAGCGAGGGCTAATGCTCGTGCTATCATATCCCACACTTCTGGACCCATGCGTGAAGTTATGACTCACCAAGAGTGTTTTTCTCAAACCCATTTGTGTCATTTTTTCCCCTGAGAAATGGGGATATTACTGGCCTTACAGGCTGGTTGTCATGATTACAACTGAATTCAGTTCAAGCACTAAACACAGCACCTGACACAGCATAAGCCCTCAGATTTAGCTAATGTTATATGTATGTGTAACTCAATTAAATAATCTGTAAACCTGCAGAATATGGATGTTTAAAAAATATTTTTTTCTATGAAATCTAAAGTTGAATCATTTGGGAAAATTTGATGAAGGTGAGTTGGTTTTCAAAATTCTTTGTTGAATTAATTACAAACAAAACAACCATAAATACTGGAGGAAAAACATTGTAAAAAGTTAGAGTTCTAAAATCAAATTGCTTCAAAAGTATCTTTAAGCTCCTGATCCATTTTAAAGAAACCAGAACTAGAAATATAGATGATGCATTATGAATCTGGCACTTGTTTTGGGTTTTTTTGTTTTTTGCAATAAAGATGAAAACCAATACATAAATGCATTATTTCAGAAGTTAAGCAAATCAATATACAGATCTAAGTTTAGATTCAAATGAAAAAATTTAATTATACATGGATATCTTTAAACCATTACCATCTTTAAAAATCTCTTGGATTAGTCCTGGCCGGTGTGGCTCAGTTGGTTAGAACATTGTTCCGAATACCAAAAGGTTGCAGGTTAGATTCCTGGTCAGGGCATATACCCAGGTTGTAGGTTCAATCCCCAGTCGGGGAGTGCGTGAGAGGCGACCCGTAGATGTTTCTCTCTCACATTGCTGTAACTCTCCTTCTCTCCTTCCCTTCCTTCCTGTTTCTCTAAAGTCAATAAGTGTGTCCTCAGGTGAAGATTTAAAAAAACATTTCAGATTAACTGGTAAAATACAAGTTCTGCTCATGTTAAAGACAGGACCTCTAATAGAGATGCTCAAACTATTGAAGGAAAGAATAGTGATGCATACATGAAAAAATGAAATGAGTAGCTAAATAAGTTGGCCAGTTCTCTTAATAAATGACCTATTTTACAAGCCATACTACTAACCAAGAATAAAACTTTTCACCCTTTTGGTACTGGTCTGTTGGCTTGTGACTATACACGTAAACAAATATGGGACAGCTTCTTGTGGCTTTCTCTTTCTTTTCAAGTTCCTAAAGCTCTTCCTTTCTCTGCCATCATTTTTCCATTTTCTTCACCTGCTTGGGTGGATGAAAGAATCTTAGTGAAATAAAAAGCTCAATGAGGTGAAAATACATCCCATAAAAACTCCCATTAAGGAGGTTACTGAAGGGGCTTGTCCCCTCCTCACTTAGATGGCCATATTTCATTCCTCCCGAGGAAACTGGACACCCTTAATCCAAAAAGAATGCAATGAGCATCAAAGAGCAAGAGGCAGGATTGGGTTGCGATTCTTTCATTTTCCAAAGAGGGCTCAAGGGCAAGGGATGGGAAGAAATTTACAACCAGCTATTCTGGAGCCTTAGGAGCACAAAGCTAAATCACTCTAACTTCTGCCTGGCTTACTCGACCTCAGCCAATGGACAAAGAGAGATTCTGTGTGAAAGGAGAAATCTGTGCAAAAAGGAAAAAGAAAAAGCTGAAGTATAAATAATAAACTTAATAAATAGCTCTATAAATAATATATATGTTGCATTCATGGATTTTGCTTTAATCTGATGAAGCAATGAGAAAAGGAAAAAGAACATAGGACTTGGAATTGAACACAACTGGGTTCAAATCCTGGCTAAGCCATTCAGTGTCCCTGGGACGCTAAGGCTGGCTAACTAGCCTCTTCGAGAACCAGTTTCCTCATATGTTAAATGAAGATAATAATACCTATTTGGAAAGTTGTGAGGATTATATAAAATATTAAACATAAAAGCATCTAGCACAGTGCCAGTCTCAAAATAAGTCTCGCTTATTGAGTTAAAGTAAGAGTTTTATTTCAGCTGGTATCTAAAACCTCACTTTCCATAACCTGGGAGTATTAGTAACTCTGGGCAGGTAGCCCTTTACCCTGGCAAAATGCATTTACTCTCTTTTTAAAATGTGTATATCTGGATTGTCTTATGCATTTTACATCCACTTGTTTAATCCCCACAACATTATAAGGAACCCGAGATCTGAGATGGTTAATTAACTTGCCTAAGGCCACACACCGAGTGGGAGACAGCCCGGACTGACTGCAGACTTGTCTGACTTCCCTGCTTTTCTGGGTTCCTCAATACTGTATCAAAGAGATTACAATTGCAAATATAGACCAAAAAAACCCTAATCTCTTTTCCCTTGATAAACATTTATAGCTTGCAATGACTGTGTTATATCTTGATTTGAATAAAACCTCTTTGATTTTGTTTATTTGGGGAAATTTACTGCATGTGTTTGTTTCATTTAAATTAGGAAGTCTTAAAAATATTTATACTTCTAGACCAAATAATTCTTCATCTAGGAACCTAGAAGAGAAATGAGAAGATTTCCATAACGCAGATATTCATTACACAGTTATTAAAAACTCAAGGCAACTGAAACCATCCAAATGTCCAATCAGAAAGGAAGAGGCAAATTCACTCTGGCATACCTATTTAAAGTGATATTATCTAGTGAGTACAGTAAGCATTTCAAAGAATTTTAACAACACCAAAATATTTTTAAGTACTTCTAAAATAATATAGGTGTTAAGAGGTCATAGGCCCTAAGAATGAAGCATTTTTGCCCTGGTATTAGTTTCCCAGGGCTGCCCAACAAAGAGCACAGACTGGGTGGTGCAGGACCTCTTGTGAGGTTGCAGTCAAACTGCCCACTGGGGCTGTGTCATCCAAAGACTTGACTGGGGTACAGGGTCCCCCTCCATGATGGCACCCTCACACGGTAGGCAGTGGTGCTGCTTGTCAGCGGGATTGCCTGAGATCCCCCCATGTTGCCTCTCATCCCCCAGGGGAACCCAGACTTCCTCACTTACAGCTGGCTTCCAGTAGAGAAAGAAGTAGAAAGTGTGCCAGCAAGTGAGGGAGAAAAGCACCCGAGAGAAGAGACTTGGTCTGTTTACAAGCTATTATCAGAAGTGAGACTCCATCTCTTCTATTGTGCTGAGGTCGCTGCACGGGAGTCAGTAAGTCCGGCCCATACTCAAGAGGATGGGGTGACCCAAGGTCACGAAAATCAGAAAGTGAGGACCATAAGGCACCATCTTAAGGCTGCCTAGCACAGTCTATGGTTAAAAATCAGTAAAAACTAGAGACAAAATCCAACACAAAGATAGCAAAGATAGATGCAATCATTTTAAAGAATAAATTCAAATGGTTAACACATATAAACAATACCAATCATAACTCATTTAAAGACGTGTACATTAAAATGATGAGATATCAGTTTTCACTTACCATATCAGTGAATTTTTTTAATTGGATAATACCCAGAGTTGATAAGTGTATGGAAAAACAGCTATGCACTATTAAAGGCACGCTCCTTGTAGGACAATTTAGCAATATACCTTTCTCTAAAGAAATAAAAAATTCAGCACTGGCTGGTGTAGCTCAGTGGATTGAGTGCAGGCTGCAAACCAAAGGGTCGCAGGTTTGATTCTCAGTCAGGGCACATGCCTGGGTTGTGGGCCAGGTCCCCAGTGAGAGCCACGTGAGAGGCAATCACACATCGATGTTTCTCTCTCTTTCTCCCTCCCTTCTCTTCTCTAAAAATAAATAAATAAAATCTAAAAAAATTTTAAAAATTAAGCCCTGGCTGGTGTAGCTCAGTGGATTGAGCGCAGGCTGGGAACCAAAGGGTCCCGGTTTGATTCCCCATCAGGGCACATGCCTAGGTTGCAGGCCAGGTCCCCGTGAGAGCCATGTGAGGAGCAGCCATACATTGCTGTTTCTCTCCCTCTCTGTCTCCTTTCCTTCCCCTCACTCTAAAAATAAATAAAAATAAAATCTTAAAAAGAAATTAAAAATAAAAAAATAATAAATAAAAAATCCACATACTATCTAACTCAGCAACTCTTATGTTTATTGAAATTTACTGTGCAGATATATTTTCAAAGACATATACATGGACATTTATTGGTGCAATGTTTTCATTGAAAATTACTGAAAACAATACGAGACTAACTAAATGACTTACAGAAAGCTATGTAGATGTGAAAAAGAATGAAGCAGATTTGTACATGCCCATAACAATAAGCTCTTTGTTACTTTATTCATTGAAGCACAAGGGACAGAGGCATATTTAGAATAGGACTGCTTCTGGAAAGAAGAGAAAACACACACATGCATATATACATAAAACTTTCTGATAGACACCTCGGAAAAATATAAGGGCACTTGTTTCTTGAAAAAGGATAGCAACCCCACCTGTTCCTTCACCCCCTCCTCCTGAAACGGACTTGCCACTCCAAAGTAAAAACTTAGGGGTGCTCCTGACTCAAAGGCAGGGAGGGCGAGCGGGCACCCAGAGAGATGGGCAGCTCCAGCCTCAGGGCCCAGGGGCAGGGCCCAGGGCCAGATCCTGGGTTGAAGCAGGGTCCCCATGGAAGTCTGTGGCCTCCCATTTGGCCTTCGACAAGAAGGGCAGTGGCCACAACACCCAGAGGGAGCTGGATGGAAGATGCAGCCCTTTCCCCGCCTGTCTTCTCCACCACTGGGAACAAAGGGCCAGTCTGAATGTGTGCTTCACTGTTTTACCAACCCAAGACTTGCATTTGGCAGTCACTGTTCACACAACCCAAACTGGCTTTCCTCTCACATCAGTCCTTTCTCTAAGAAGACAAATAAGAACGTCTCCATCATCACAGCCCGTGGGCTGGACAATGGCGAGAGCGTGGCTGCCAGCGCCCAGTGAAGGGGGCCTGTGTGCCTCGCTCGCCAGCCTCCTCATCTTTTATCTGCGGCCTGCGCCAGGGCTCTCGCTTTTTCCTGGGTGTTTTGACGACCTCTCTCCTTCAGCTGCTTCGACAGAATTTGCCGGCTGCCTGGCTGATGTGGAACAACCCTCTCCTTGTGCCTCGGCCGCGCTGTCTTCCCTCCGGCCACTGGGGAGAAAACGTGTCTTTGTGGCTCCCCTTCAATAGCTCTCTGAATCCAAAGCCCTCGTGGGCTCTGGCAAGAGGAGCCCCCAGACCTGAATAGATGGTGCTGTTTGCTCCTCTTTGCAAAGCTGGCCTCTGTGCCTGCAGAAACGTACCCACCGTCCAGACCTGGTAGTTTGGGGACAGATTCGTGGGCGAGCTGGCGGATGCCCCAGCCCATGGAGATTTATTATTGCTCATGTGTGTACCACTCATTCAAGTCCATCCACAAGATGCTTTCAGAAGTGCTGGCTTGTTTGATTAACCTTTACGGTGGCCCTACTTTGTACCTAGCATAGCCCTGACCATTAAGCATGACCTTGAGCCCTGTGAGTATGTCCCACTGTGGGTGTCACTGAGTCTCTTCACGTCACTATTGAGGAAACCAAGTCTCTCAAAGAAGTAGGTGACTTGCACACAGCTATATGGCTAAAAAGTTACAGAGATTTAGCCAGAGGCCCCGGCGCTTCAGAAGCACTCCATGCACTGAGAAAGCCATCTTGTTTTCTGCTAAGCAACAGAGAAGGAACATCACCCCACCACCCTAGATGCTGAACGCCATACCCCCTCTGCCCACATGCAAGGGAAAAGGGGGAAATAACTGATTCCACTTTCCTTTCCCTCATACGCTCCCCCCCCTTCCCACACTCAACAGCAAAAGCCCCCTTCAGATAAAACCAGAGTTGGTCACCAGGCTCACAGGTCAAGGCAGCCCCCTTCTCTATAATATTCTGTACCTAAACCCCTCCAATGCATTCATCTTGGCTTTGGCTGGACACTGTAAAGTGACCTAGGAAATTCCCCAGGCTCCAGCAGCAGGACTGGAGGAGAGACTCGATTCTGGAACTGTCAGCCAAGTGGCCTCCAGCAGGGCACTTCTCTGAGTTGTGTTTCTTTCCTCTGCTAAAATAGAGACGATAATAATCCCTCACTGGGTGTTGGAAGTATTCAATGAAAGGGGGAAACGGCTATGGGAAGACAAAGCAGGTCTTCCAGTTACACTGGAGCAGCAGCTGCTGTGTCAGTGCTGGTAGTAACCGTAATCTTCCTAGAGACCTGGTGAAAAGATCAAACGTGGATTAAGAGCCGTGTGGCTTTTCTTACACTCACCCATTGTTCTCATTGCCATTACATCCTGTGTGGACACTTTGGCTTACAATGCCTGACTGCAAGTCCAGGAACGGAGCAGAGTAGGAGCCCACAGAGCCTGAGATTCTGCACTGATAACAAGTCCCCGGGTGATGTCATGATGCTGACCTGTGGCCTTCACTCTCAGTGGCAAAACTCTGGTATTCTAGCTTTCCCAGACCCCCTGCTTCTCCCTCCAAACTCCAATCCCCTCCTATCTATAGTCCTGTAACTCTCTCTCTACCGCCAACACATTTCAATGAAATCATGTTTATTATCGGAGATGGTGTTTATTCATCCATCTTCCCTATAGACTATGAGCTCTTCAAGAGCAAAGATCGTATGGACATGCTCCATACATGTCTGCTGAAGGAACATAAGGACATGGACTGAGAACATACCTGCAGTCCAGGCATCACTCAGTGGGTCCCAGGATCCATGGTGAACCAAATAAACCAACTCTAAGCATTTCTCGGGTACCCACCATGGTGAAACAAGAGCTGGGAGCCACAAACATGGCACAAACATTCTGGCCTCGGGGGGGGGGCTTTCCATCTCAATGGGATAATGAGACTTAAGACAGGACTTAGGACAAATAAAAACTGGAGCAGCGGGGACAGTCAGTGGCAGCTTGTGTGCTGCTCACTCAGAGAATTTGTAGATGGAAGAATGAGGGGGCCTACCTGCTCTTTTGTATGTGAAGTCAACTGTCTGTTTTCACTGGTGCCAACTGGGCATCTCTTGTGTTATGGCTGAGTCCTGTCCCCCAACAACTCCTGTGTTGAATTCCTAACCCCCAAGGACCTCAGAATGCAACTGTATTTGGAGATAGTATCTTTAAGAGGTAACTAAGTCATAAGGAGGTCAGTGGGCTAAACCCTGATTCAGTAGGACTAGTGACCTTATAAGAAGAGGGAACTAGGACACAGACATACACAGCAAGAAGACCACATGAGGACACAGGGAGAGGACAGCCATCTGTAAGCCAAGGAGGGGGGCCTCAGAAGAGGCCAACCCTGCCAACACCTTGATCTCAGATTTCTACCTCTAGAAACGTGAAGAATAAATTTCTATTGTTTTAGCCACCACTCAGCCTGGGGTACCTTGCTATGGCAGCCCCAGCAAAACTAATACACTGTGTCTATTAACTGCTTTCCCACTTAATGTCCTTACCTTTCAGGGAGGTGAGGGAGGCGGGAGGCAGACGTGTGTGAGGCACCTCCCCTCGTCTGATTTAGTCCTCTTCCCAGCCGTGTCGGCTAAACAGTCACGGTTTTCCCATTTTGCAGAAAGAGGCAAGTGCGGTCCAGAGAGATGAAGGACTCTGTTACATCACTAGGAGAAATGATAAAGAAGCTGGGCTTGTAATGCCTCCATTTACCCCGAGACCATATACTGCTTTGCCTCTCTCAAAGGTGGCCCCACAGGCCTGTAAAGAAAATCACTGGGAATAAAAATTTGTATTAAAAAAAGAAAAAGAGCCCGGCTGGTGTAGCTCAGTGGATTGAGCGCGGGCTGGGAACCAGAGGGTCCCGGTTCAATTCCCAGTTGGGGCACATGCCTGGGTTGTGGGCCAGGTCCCCGTGAGGGCCATGTGAGAGGCAACCATACATTGCTCTTTCTCCCTCCCTTCTCCTCTCTCTGAAAATAAATAAATAAAATCTTTAAAAAAAAAAAAAAAGAAAATCAAAAGGTAGACCATGTATAGGTGCCATAAGCGATATTTTTAAACACTGTAGTTCTGAGTAGCATTGCAGTTACTAAAACAGGCATGAAAGCTATTCCTGAAGAAAGAGAAAGTAAGAAAATATTGGGGCTCCAGCCCCCATACTAACACCCTAACCCTTTAACTCTAAACAGCCTACAATGAGAGTGAATTCAATTCCTGGTCCCAATCTTTCTCCTCCAGTTGGCTTTGTGAGTTGTTGCTTTTATCAAAATTGAGGGAGAGTGTGTTCAATACAATGTTGGATTCATTGGGGAGAAAAAAAGCAAAAGAAAACCCTCGGTTCTTCAATGCCAGGAGCTCACAAAGGCATAGAAACCATGAGGAATTCCAAGGACTTACTCAGAAGCCGTTCTGCAATGCATTTCTGGAACAAAGGGCCAATGTTCCTTTCAGGGAAGAGCGCGGTCCTGCTTTCCGGCATTTTTCTTTAAGTCATTAGGGCCCTGCCAACAAACAAACATACACTTCTCCTGGGAGAAAGAATCTCATTCAACGCGGCTTACAAGAGTTTGATTATTGGGGAGAGGGTGCTTCGTGGCACGTGCCTCGCCAGCCGGCCCCCAAATGTACAGATCTGCTTAAAGGGCTTTATTGACGGTGGCCAGGGACAGATAGGAGCTTGTGGAGAGAACTGACATCCCATGGATGCTCACGGATCAGTGCCATCCCGATCAGCACACAGTTCCGCCACAAAGAGCTGAAAATTCTGTCTCATTTCGGGGGGAAACTCATTTCCTGCACATTTAAAAATGCAGAAATAATAAACTCAGGTCTTACAGATCTGAGATTTCCTTTGCCATGATAGTTCAAGGGTTTTGAGGTGCCTGGGATGATGTAAAATTGAATGACATTAAATGATTGACTCCTGAGCCAGATACATATTTCAACTATTAAGGAACACAAAATATCATAGGGCAGGCTCTGAAAAAAATACTGTAGACCAGAGTTCAAACTCCAGTTTTACTGCATACCAGCCACATGCCCGTTGGGAAGTATCTTAACCTCTCTAAACTTCAGTATCTTTATCTATAAAGCAAGGATAATAATACTACCTCCTGGGATCTATGGGAAAATGAAATTAGATTATACAGAGGGTTCAGACAGTGCCTATCATAAGGATAAACCCTTAAAATATGTTATCCAGTCTTCGTTTTTTCCAAGCAACTGGTTTCAAATTCACAGTGTGCTTAGAATACACCTAAGGTTAAAGCCATACCACTGGTAGTATAGCTAGTAAGGGGATCAGTTGTTCTGCTCTAGCGGTTAGGAAGAGATGGGTTTTCTATCATCCACACCTTGGCCTCTAGATTCAGTGATGTATTCAAGCAACATTCGATGAGCACCCACTCTGTGCGCCACCAGCCTCCTGGAGCACGGAGAGCTGCAGAGATGGATAAGAACGTGTCTGGGAGCTGAGACTCAAAAGCAGGTGATGAAGGTGTGGAAACCACCACACGACACACGGAAGAAAGCAGAATTACAACGAAGGAATAAACACATGCAAAGAAAACTCTGTCTGATTCCACCTGCAGCCACACACCCACACACCATCACGGACTGGAACCTTCATGGAGATCAGTAGTTTGTTTTCTATGTTTTCTATGCTAGCAGGGAGCACGTGGTCCGATACTCAAGTAGGTACTCAGAAAAAAGAAAAGATATTGGAATGAGTAGATTAATCACCATCTTCATCCATTATAACCAGAAGACACTAGCATGTTGCTATTATGGGATAGAAGGTCCAAGAGGTATTTTGATACAGGAGGCCAGCATCAGGCACCTGCTGGGACTGGACAGGTGATTCTCAGGACAGAGCCTGGTCACGAAGCACAGATGGGGGCTCACCTCTGTAGAGATGGGAATGGAAGTCAAGAGGGGCCCGTATGCAGACAAAAAAAGGCAAGACTGAGAGCCAGCACAGCAGCCAAGGAGAACAGCATTTCCAGCAGGAGTTTGCAAAGTCCTCTCACAGCAGAAAGCCCCATCACTGGTGAGTTGGGGTGGCAATGAGGAGGGAAAGGCTGTCCACCACTGGTTAGGGCACCCCAGGGGATAGGCACACGCTCCCCAGGCTCCCCAGCCCTAGTGGAAAACTTTATCTTCACACAACCACACACTCCCTCGGACCCTTCTCCCACCCTGGCCCTTCCTCTGCTATTTGTGTTGACGCTGTGGTTTTCCTTTCCGACCCTTCTTACTGAAACTTTGGAAGAAAAGGGGAAGCAGCCAGGATGCTGTGGAGAGACTGGGTTGGCAGAGGGCGGGGACCATGACCCTGGGTGGTCTTAGGGGAGGCAGCAGGAGGTCGTAGGAAGACCAGAGACTTTTCAGCTTCCCACTTCCTGCTGACATCAGCCATTTGTAACTTTTCTGTGCTTCTGTTTCCCTATCTATCAAGGGACACACACATTTCACAGTATTCCCTAGACAATGCAATAAAACTATGAATGCAAAAAGCCCTCACATCATGTCAGGGATCTAATAGGTACCCAGTAAACAAGAGCTTCCTTTCCTTTGGGCAAGTCTTATAAGTGCTCCATTCTTTTGGAAAACAGAGAGAATTAAACTAAGTCCTACCTGTCTCACATGTTTTTAATGAGGATCCGGATAAAAGCTACTGGGTGTTTTACATGTAATGTAGGTGTCTCTCATCCCTGAATTGCTTTTTTCCTGGCTCTATTGCAGGAGCAGGATATAAGCAAAAGTGCATGAATGAATGGATCATGGAAGGATGAATGGATGGATAGAGGCCTCTGAGGTAATTCCTACAGATACAGAATCTTCCAAATTCAAGCTCTTGCAACTTCTGAGTGGCCTCCTGAGAAACAGGCACCCCAGAATTTATCTCAGGGGTCTGAGGACTGTAAAAAGTCTTTCTCCTCATTTTGTATACCCGCGAACTTGACATACTCCATCAAGTCTTGTTTAGAAATGGCAGTGCGGCCTGAGAAACTTGGGTTCAACTTGCCATGTAGAATTTTGTTAATGGAGTTGTATAAACATAGCTCTTTATTAATCTAAATTACTGGCCTTCAGGGTGAGTTTATTTTATTTGCACACACAATCCTCTGTCCCTGGGACCCCTGAAGGACAAGTGTGTTCCAGTGAGAACAAGCCTTTTGTGAACCACTTAGAAACGGACCTTCAGGAGGTGCTACGTAAACAAAATGGAATGAATTGTTCCCCCTGTCAAAAACGAACAATTCATAATGTGCCCCTGAATGGAACCAACTGGTCCTCTTGTCAAACACTCTGTACTTTGATGTCCACTTTATTGGTCAGAAAGAAAAGAAGAAGAAGAAAATAACAGTCCTTTTTAAAGATTTTTTTTTTCAAAGTGAAAAGAGATTTCTTTTTTCAGGTTAAAAAAAGAAAGAAGTTTATTCTTGGTAGCTGATAATTTATTTTAGCACCCTTCCTGGTGAACTGCCGGGGAGGCTGTTTAGCTATCTGAACTAGGCTTCCTTAATTAAGAAAAACTTGGATCATGCAATTAAAATATTCTTTACCAGTGTTGGTAAAACAACAGCAATATTCCTAAGTGGCCACTGGGCTCAGTAGAAGTAGTAACAATTGTAAGTACTAACATTTATATCTCTTGCTATGTGCCAGGTACTATACACTCATACTTTTTATGTGCAGTATTAAACAATTTAACCTACACAACAACCCTATAGGGTAGGTGCCATTATTACCTTCATTTTAAGAGTGAGAAAACTGAGGCAGAAAAAAATTAGGAGATTTACCCAAAATTCACAGGTAAATACATTGTGAAACCAAGTATTCAAATCAAGGAGTTGTGAGTCTAGGAATCATTCTTGAACCATGATGCTACAAAGAATTCTGGGCTAGGAATTATGAATTATCCTTTGAGTCCACATTCTGTCATTAACTCCCCATCCGACCTGAGACAAATTACAGATAGACCTCAATTTTCCTACCTCTAAAATGAAAGATTTTAATGATATTATTTTTGTCAACAGTTGGGGTTCTATGATTTAAGGCAATTGAAACTCACTTTGGATAATTTAAGTCAAAGATGGAAGAAGGGAAGAGGGAGGAGGAAGGAGTGAGAAGAAGGAAAATGAGAAGAATTCATTGGTAAGATTTTTAGCAACTCACAGAACAGCTAGAGAGCTAGAGGGTGCAGATCCAGGCTTGAAAACAGAGGATGCACAGGACAGGAATCAGCGTGGCATGCACGGTCTGGCTGAAGAGACTACACTAAACTGTTTCATACAGGCACCACCAAGGAAGCAAGTGAGCCTCCAAAGTTTTGTTCCATTCTTATGTCATTTTTCAAGAGTCAAAGTCCCCATGGAAAGTTCATTGGCCTTGCTTGAGTCACATAGCCACCCCTTTGCGAGGGAGGGCAGGTCACCAGATTTACAATCCCACCAATGCTGCACCCCCAGTGGGGTCGGATCCCAAAGAAAAGCTGAGTTCTGTTGAGGAGATGTGAATTAGGAAAAAACCGCTCCTGCATGGAAGGTCACTTTCAGATGAATGAATAGACTAAATAATAAGTATATAGAGTTTGACTTGGGTCCAATTTACAGTCATAGTGTCCATGATTTTGTCGTAGGAAGGTGACGGTGATGGGTACTTTCCTTGTTGATTTTTCTACTGTTGTTGCCATTTTCATCATAGAAATTGTAGGGTTTCGTGAAGTAGCCAGGACTAGGATGCAGGAATGTATGTGACCAAGTCCCTATAGTCTACCAATGTCACTTCTAGTTTTGTTGAGGTGCTCCTGCCTCTCAGAGGTATTGATCACACTGAGTTGAGCCCTCTGATTTGATTCTTCCTGCTAGGGGTAGTATGGAGAATGAACTGGAATGAAACCATTTCGATAGTTTTTGTAATATTTCAGATGATAGATGTCTAAACCAGGTAAAATATCATAGGAATGGAGAAGACAAAACAGATCCAAGAGGCAATTTAAAGATTTAAGGATTATAGGACTGGATGCAAAGGCCTGGTCAACAAAATGGAAAGGTAAGGATGACCTCAGGGTTTAGGTACAGGTGACCAGATGGATGGACAAACCATTTCTGTGGAAATACAGGAGCAGTTGGCAGTTTTCAAGGGAAGACAATGGACACAGCTTTGGACGTGTTGAATTTTCAGTCTTTGTGCACATTTCTAGAAGAGATATCTAGAAGTCGGCTCAGTGTAGGAATGTAAACCCCATCGTGAAGTTTCAGAATGAGATTTGCAGCGTCAGTTTAAGCCATAGGTTTGCTTAACCAAGGTAGAGCTTATGAGTTGAGAATGGGTAGGTAAGGGATCGGGGAGGCCAGAAACCAAGGGTAGATCCCTGATGTGCAACAGGAAGGGAGAAAGAAGCCCACAGGGAAATGGAAATGAAGAATCAGGGAGGTAAAAAGAAAACAAATGGAAAAGGAGTCAGTGATATTCAAGATTAAGTGTGCCTGCTAGCAGTTCAGAATGAAACTCAGGATACAAAAATGCAAGGAGAACCCTGGCCAGGTGGCTCAATCTGTTGGAGCATGTCCCACACACCAAAAGGTTGAGTTTGATTCCCAGTCAGGGGACATACCTAGGTTGCAGGTTCAATCCCCAGTTGGGGTACATATGGGAGGCAAATGATCAATGTTTCTCTGTCACATTCATGGTCCTCTCTTCCCCAACCTCTCTCTCTTCACCACCACCCACACTTCTTCTCTCTCTAAAATTAATGACCATATCCTCAAGTGAGTATTTTTTTAAAATGCAAGGAGAGAAATTCAAGCAATCCAGGGGGATGCAAGGGGCCTTGTGGGAGGATAGAGCACTGCATAGCTCATTAGAAAGACTGACCGTAGCAAGACAAGGCTGGAAGGTGGGCAGGGCCAGACCCTGCAAAGCCTTGTGAGTCATGACAAGGAGTCTGGACTTCATGCTGAAGGCAGAGGAGAGCCATTAGGAGTTTCGAGCAAGAGGATGATATAATCAGAATGAGCTCTGAACAAGCTGCAGGGTGAAGATTCCAAGGAGGTCAGGAGTGGATGCAGGAAAACAAGTTAGCACCCAAAACAGTGTCTGGTAAATCATAAACACTCAAAACATCTCGCACTATTGTAGCAGGGCAGTGAGAAATAACACTGACCCAAACTGTGGCAGAGAAAATGGAGAGACATGGATGAATTCAGGAGACATTTTTTGGTTAGCAAGTCATAGAACTTGAATCAGCTATATTCACAAATTTTGTCTTACTTGTAGGAAACTAGTAGAAAATTATGTTGAAATAGTAGCTTGTAAAAGTACAGCATTTTGCGAGCAGACCCGTGCTTTGGAAGTTGTTGCAAATTCAGATTTTGTATAATGAACATGGAAGTAGAAGTCCGAATAAATAAGCAGGCAATGTAAAGGCCTGCATTTCTCAGAATGGGTGTGAGAAGCAAACTGTAACCTCATCTACAAACAGGCACATTATGTGTGAAGCATTACCAATTGTTATGCTTGACTTTTTGGAGAGATTTCCCATAACAACTGCTAAAGACACCAGTGATGAAACAGAAAAGCTCTCAAAGGCCACAGCAATATCTCATTCTTCTCTTGACAGTGAGGTCCAAGAATCTGGGATATTTTATTAGGGAGGATTAAAAAAATATATGTGAAGGCAGAAAACACATAGCACAGTCCCTAGCTCATAGGGGCCGCTGAATAAATAATTTTCTTTCATTAGATTGGATAAGATTAGTTACTTTTCTGTTGGTCTACTTAACATTAGAAACCAACTAGAACACTGAGAGCTTCATTAGTTATGAATGTTCAAATTATGTCACTTTGCTTAAGAAGGTAATAGCTCATTATTTGCTATATTCATTTTTATGGCAACATAATTAATGATGAAAATCACATCGGCTGCATATCTATTTGTGAACTCTTTTATAAACTACATACAGTCATACCTCACCACTCGCTCAGCTTCAGAACTCATCAAACCCTGTACTCATCACATTCTGACGAGAACAGAAGGTTTCAGCACTTGGTGCTTGCTTGCTTGTCACTCGGTGACCCTCTCACGTGACAAAACAGAGGTCGATGCATGATAGTTCACGAACAGTTCTGTACTCAGTGGTTTCGGTACTCGTCACACGTTCCAAAGCAAATTATCACACATCGAGGTACCACTGTAGTCATTTACACCATAAGATAAATAGCAGCATTAAAAAAATGCTGAAAGTCTCTGCCTGAAGTTTTCTCACAACCACGGCCCCGTGACCCATTCCTATATAGGCAGTACAGTCTCTGGGTCAAAAGGAAAAAATAGAAAAGCAGAAATGGAGAAAGCTCGCTGCCCCCCAAGTGACGTGCTAAATGCTCTCACGTACATCTGATGTCAAACGCCCCCCTGTCTGGCAGTAGGAAGTGTGGTCCCACTTAATAGAAAAAGAGCCTATGGCGCAAGGAGACTAGCACTCTAGGTAGCAGAGCTGGTGAATGGCAAAGCAGGGGCATGTCAATTCCAAATCTATTCTCTTCCCACGGCCTTCGTGGGAAAAAGTTCCTGTGCCACTTTTCGGGCCCTCAGAGCATGTGGGAAACATTTCTTCCTTCAGAGGAAGGAAGCAAACAGCTTGCTTTTACAAATGTAAATTAAATTAAAGATAAATATAGATTTCACTTTCCCAGCCATAGGAGAGCTGGAAACTCCTTGCTTAAGAAGTTTTTGCCATCTGTGGTACATTTACACAATGGAATACTACTTGGCCATAAAAGAGAAGGGAATCTTATTTTTTGCAGCAGCGTAGAATGACCTGGTGAGCATTATGCTACGTGAAATAAGCCAGTCAGAGAAAGACAAGTACCATATGATCTCACTCATGTGTGGAATCTGAGGAGCAAACTGATCCAATGAGCAAAACAGAGACAGACGCAAAGGTACAGAGAACAGACTGACAGCTGTCAGAGGGAGCGGGGCTGAGGGGTGAGTGAAAAAGGTAAAGGGATTAAACAAACAAAAAAACCTCATAGACACAGACAACAGTACGGTGATTACCAGAGGAAAAGGGGGTGGGGTGGGGGAAGCAGGACAGGGTAAAGGGGGACACATGGTGATGGAAGGACACTTGACTTGGGGTGGTAAACACAATGTGATATACAGATGATGTATAGAATTGGACAGCTGAAACCTACGTAATTTTATTAACCAATGTCACCCCAATACATTTCATAGAATATGAAAAAAGAAGTCTTTGCCACAGTGGAATTGAGACATCATTTAGAAAGTCTCACTGTTCTTCTGGTCATCATGAAATATCTTAAGGCAGCCCCAGGTGCACATCAACTACATGATTTCGTTACGCATTTGGTGGCGTGGCGTGGAGTGCAAACCGACCTTGGTAAGTAGGAGACATACAGCAGTCGTGAACAGGGTGAGGAACAGTGACAAGTTGAGGACATGTTAGACAAGGAAAGTCACAAAGAAATAGAAACTGACTAGTAAGGCCAAAAAAAAAAAAAAAACAAAAAACAAAAACCAGTGATCTGGAGTTTAGGGAAGAAGCTGTTTTTGAAGACTTTTTTGTCACTTTACAAAAAGAGTATTTTATGACTACTAGTTGTTTTTGTGCCTGTTTCTCTTCATTTTGAACTCCTTGATTTTAGTGTGTTATTTATCCTTGTATCTTTAGCACAGTGTACAGTGACTGACACATGGCAGATACTTAACAATATATTTTTTGATGGGATGGATGGATAGATAAAAGAATGAAGAACAAAGAGGAATGAGAATAAATGAATGAATATGAATAAACGCATTTATGGATACACTTTCATAAATAATATCTTTTCTAAATTAGAAGTGCTTTCAAGTTCGGAGTGTTATTGAAATGCTGTTACCTGCTCTGCCCTGTTAAAAAGAATTAGGCCCCAAGTTTGTGGCAGTGGCCGTGCAAACAGTGGTCACACACGGGCTTCACGGGGTAAGGAATTTAGTGGAGGGAGCTCCTCAAACCCACAGAAAGGAAGGAAGCCAAAGCATTATTTTAATAGATTGCTGATATTCCAATGCCAAGACGACCAAGCAGAAATCTCATAGTGGGCATTGGTTGCCACCCACCACTCTCTTTCCTAGGGGTATGATTTCCATCTGCTTTCCCAGAGGGGAGCTTATAACTTAGGCTCGGAAAGTCGATTCAGGGCAATTTCATATGCTTTGCCAATCCAGAATGAACCTCAAGACTTATGCTGAGAAATCTCAGGAAAAGAAATTTTTATATCTGCTGGATGAGTCAAGAAGACATATTACCACAGGAGCTGTTGGTCTCATCTTGGAAACAAAGAAAAAAGCAGGCTTAATGTGAAGACAGGAAGAAAGATTAAAAAAAAAAAAATCAAGTCTTTGATGAGAGCATTATCTGGGACTGAAGCTTTGGCCCTGAATTTTTCAGTTAGCTATGGGTTGGTTTTTCTGTTATTTGTAATGTAATGCATCCTAACTGATACCACCATCACCCATGAAGCAAAATCCCAGCTGAGCAGTAGGTGGGAGAGTGATCCGGAAGGATTTCCTCAACTTGAGCACGTGTTCGCACTTGCCTTTAGGGGCCAGCAGATGCACGACGCACTCGTGTTCAACAATGTGAAACATCTTGAAGGTCAGTGGAAGTGCAGGTGTAGGTGCGAGCAAGCTAGGATGACCCTCCATGCTCAATAGTGTGTTCCTGGGCACCTTTGGAGAATCTGGCTGGATCAAACACCACCCACCCTCTACCACCAGACTTTGGGATTTTGTGGAGAAACCAACCGACCTCTCACCAAGATGCAGATTGAGAAGACACCCCTACGCCTCAGCTCTTTCCTAAAAATGACCCTATTGCTAAAACACGCCATGCAGTTGGGTATTCCTCTCCCTAATGGCAGCTGCACCAAAAGCAATTATGACAGAAGGGACTGAAAATGTGGAATTTACAAATTAGGGAAATGAACAAAGCTCTTAAATGGCTATTATTTAAAAAAAAAAAAAATCCCGGAGCATATCAGGGGGGAGAGTAGGAAAAGACTGAGCAACAGCTGTCCACTGGAAATGCGATATAGGGTCATGTAATCAGGATGGATTTCCAAAGCCCATTTGGTTGACAGCAGGGGAGAGAACTTTCTGAGCCTGCATCACCCAAGTTCAGTAACATGTTGTCTTCTGGATGGGAACTGAGGCTTCCAGCTACAACCACTTCATATAGTAAGCTTTGACATGGATCTTATGATTCAGGAAGTTTCTTTGGTGGGCCAGAGCAGGCAGCCCATCCCCCAAAGTGGATGCTAAGTCCCCCAACTACCCCACACCATGTAATCAAGTGAGAGAAGTATAGGGTGATGCAATGAATTCCAACAGGGTGGGATAGGAACAAGAAAGAAAACACTCAAAAACCCCCAAATCTTTTCTAAGTCAGTACAGCAACTGGAGGATTTAAAATGAAATTCCTATCCGTGGGACGATGGCCAAACCAGGAGACAGCATAATTACAGGAGATAAGACTTGGAATGGGATAAATTAGAAACATTGCCCCAAAGTTACAGATTTGACAGGAAGTAAAGATCACACACAGAGTAAAATTTCTGTGATCTGGAGACAACATCAGGATTTTAAAATGTATATGTGTAAGGAGATAGACTCACATAAATTTTAAATTTATATAAATATGAATGCATGTTCAGTAGTTTTATTTAACTCAACAAACATGTAGAGTGAGCCTACTGCGTGCCAGACACTGAGTTAGGTCCTGGGAATAAAACAGGGTTTCTCAACCTCAGCATTACTGATATCTGGGACTGGACACTTTGTCCCGGGGGCGAGGGGAAGAGAGAGAGAGACTGTTCTGTGCACTGTAGGATTTTTAGCAGCATCTCTGGCCTCTACCTATTAAATGCCAGTAGCATCCCCCACACACTCCAGTTGAGAAAACGAAACTGTCTGCAGAAACTGCTAAGTGTCTCCCCTGGGTGGGGAGAACAAAACTGTTTCTGAGAACCCCTGAAATAGAGCAATAATGGAAACAGCATCATCCCAGGTCGATGTACTCGTATGTGCTCTGAGGTTCAACTCTTTTTCTCTGGGTCCTGTATCTGTCACTTACTGGTGGTATGAACTTGGGAAATATTTCTAACTTCAGGATTCTTATCTGTAAAGTGGAAATAACAAGTGTCCTCACTCATAAAGTGGAAGGAACTCTGTGGAATTGTTATGAGGACTAATGAGAAGATATATGTCAAATACTTGACACAGCACCTAACCCCAATTAGGAACACAGATTTTTTTCCCAAGGAGCTCACAGCATAATGCAAAATAATATCAGCAAGTACACAATTAATTTTCATAAATTTCCCTGGAGTTGTATTTAATGTCTCCGCCATATTGCCAAAATCCCATTCCACCTCTGATTCATTGATACGATTTCCTCTCTATGCCCCATGCCCATGGCCACGAATCAGACCACAGATTGTGCACCAACCGTCAAGTCTCCCTTGTCCTTCTCCAACGCATCATCCATTTTGCTGCCAAAGTTTACTTACTGAAGGTCAATTCTGAAGCCATATTATTTCCCTTACTTCGTTGGCTCTGTATGGCTTTGTCTGGCATGCAAAGTCTTCTACAATTTGGATTCACCATGGTTTTCCAGGTCACCTATCTCTCAAAAATTAGTTCAACACCAATTTCCTTCAAAAACTCTTCCCAGCTGCTCATGTGGCTTTCTCTGCCACGTTTCCTTGTGCTTTTATGCACCTACAAATTAACTTAAAATGATCTTTGTGCCTGTCTGTCTCCTTCATTAGCGTGAGACCTACAAGAAATCAAGACCAATCTTTTTACTATCCCTGCGTCCTCATGCCGAAGCTGCTGTTGTAGAGTTACTACACACCACACATAAAAAAGGAAATAAACTGAACCTACACGAAACAAGGGGAATGGAGTCCAGACAGGAACCAACCAGAGCAGACACCATTTGGTCGGCCAGTGTTAATCATAATCTCTTGAACGGGACTCCAAGCATCAGTATTTTTTAAATTCTTTCAGGTGATTTCGGTGGCAGAAAACTGTTGTAAAATTGTTTGTAAATCTGAGAACAGTTTTCCCACCTGGGATGGCCAAGTTTCATTTGTTGGGCTAAGATCAACTAACTGTCAGTACGTAGTTGCCTGGAGCATGGCCTTGGGAAGGCTTCTGAGGTTCCCTTGGGTCTCAGCAGAAGAGAGAATGGTGACTGATCGGCAGTGTCTGCCAAGAGCAAGTAATTGGGGAGCTGCAGTAGCCAAGCTAACTGATATCTCTGTGATCCATATATTCGTGAGAAGGAACGGAAAGGACTTCATGAGTATTACTTATATATGTGTGTATATGTATATGCACACATAAATGATAGTCATATGTGTAAAGCTGTCATTTATACATAAACATACACGTTGACATATATATTTATTATAAACACTAATAGCCACCGTTTTGGGCCCTGCTCTAAGCTCTGTGTTAAATACTGAGCTGTAATCCAGCAAAACTGATGTGGGCCCTGGCCTCTCAGAGCACATACAATCTACGGGAAGGCAGTTATTTATAAAATAATTACATAGATAATTTAAAAAGTGAGAAAGAAAATTAAAGGATGCTCCACAAATCTCCAAAAAGCAGCATTGAACTAGTTTGGAGGGCCAGACAACCCACCCCAAGAAAACGGCATTTGAGCGACGATCTGAGTGAAGCGAGGGACTGGGAAGAGAGAGAGAAGAAGAAAGACTTCTCCGGGCCAGAGGCCAACACCGGAGGGAAGGCCTGGAGCCCAGGCTCCCACACAGAGAGCTGTGCTCTCGCCAAGCTACTTCGATCCTGTCCGACTCATCTGCAGACTGGGGAACCAGTAAATCGCACGACCGAGGACTGTTTCAAGGCTGCAGCCAGCCACTCCCCGTTACGTGGGTGATGCGACGTCTACACCATGCAACAGGGAGGGAGACGCTCCCCCACAAAAACCATGAACACTGTGGAGCCGCAGAGCCCTGGCACGGGGTTTGCGCTCTGGCATTCACTGGCTGTGTGGCTTGGTCAAATTATTTCATCTCTCTGAGCCTCAGTTTCCACATCTATAAATTTAAGGTATTAATTAGTGGGACTGAGAAGACCACAGCAGTTAAGAAGAGCCTGCACTCTGGAGTCAGACTGCCCACACTGAAATTCTTGTTCCAGTATTTTCTAGCTGTGTGGCTTGAGCAACATAACCTCCCTGTGCCTCAGTTTCCTCGTCTATAAAATGGGGGTAATAATTGGGTCCATGTAAATAAAGGATGTAACACAGAGCCTCTCACAAAGAATGTATTTGGCAAAACTGACTCTGTGGGTAGTTTCTTATTGGTGGAATTTACTCTGTGGCAATTTAATCAGAACATTATCGGCTCATAATAGTTCACTCTGATTATACCAAAGGAAAGCTACAGACAGCCTTGAGCTCTAAGAACCTTCGAGCTGAGACCCACAGCACAGCTTCCCCACAGAATGTTTCTGTCTGTGACCGAGCAGACCTGGTGTTGGCAGGGATGAGGCTGTGGTTAACCTGCCCCTGCCGCCCTTGGCCCCAGCTGCATCGCTGGACGTCTTGACTTTCACTTTCCACAAAGCCAGGGGCCCACACAGAACCTGCACCCTTCATAAGATATGGCTAGCCTGCCTCCCCTCACAACACCCGCTCAGCTACAGTAGGAGGAGCCCCAGAATCTCATGTCATCGGTTATGAAAACACAGCATGAGAAAGAGAGTTAGTTGCAAGAGGTGAAGTCTGAGCTTTTCCAGCTCTTCAAGACCCAAGCACAGCTGTGTTGGCACATTACATAGATTGTCTTATTGAATCCTCAAAACAATATTCTAGATAGTGACCCTGAGCCTCATTTTGCAGATGAGAAAACTTCATTTCACAAAGTAATTGGCAGAACGGCCTGACTTCCAAGGCTTTGCCTAGAAAAACAAGGTCAGCGTTTCTCACCACGTGCCCCATGGATATGAATAAATGTAAGTCAACAAAAGGTTGCAGAGCCAGATCCTGATGTTGTAAATGACTGCTCAAATAACGTTGGACTTGCTTCTCTCCTAGAGCGCTTCTCAGAGTCTTTAATATCAATGTGCACCTTAGGAATTTGCAAGTAGGGGCATCACATACTGTAGGACCTCAGAGCCCGTTCTTAACGGAATCTCTCGCAGGAGAGTATTCAACGGAGCCCATGTTGGGAAATCCCACACTATGTTACATGAACTTTCTGAATAATAAATCAATATAATGAAAGGGCACATGAAGAGATGAAGGGATGAATTCAACAATATTCTGATGAAACACTCGGGGCATCAGATCTGCAATATGAGGCATGATCTATATGAGTATATTCGTTTATGAGGGCTGCCATAGCAAAACACCACAGACCGGGTAGCTTAAACAACAGAAAATTATGTGCTCCCAGTTCTGGAGGCTGAAAGGCCAGGATCAAGGGGCCGGCAGGGTCGGTTTCTCCTGAGGCCTCTCTCTCAGGCTTGCAGATGGCCGTCTTCTTGCTGTGTCCTCACGTGGTCTTTTCTCTCTGTGTGCGTATACCCTGCGTCTCTTCCTTTCTTATAAGGACATCAGTTATATGAGAGTAGAGCCTCACCATAATGATCTCATCTAACCTAATTACCTCTTTAGTGGCCCTATCTCCAAGTACAGTCACATTAGAGGGTTAGGGCTCAACACACGAATTTGGCATGGGGGACAGAATTCAGTCCGTAACAGCCTATTCTCTAAGTCCGATGGGGTCAGTAGGGAGATGCCTAGCAATCATCCATAAATGAAGGTTGGGCAGCAAGAGCACCCTTGGGACCGAAGTAACAGTGGAGGTTCTACCTGGCAAGAAAGGACACGCAGCAAGAGGGTAGGCAGCTCTGCCCGCGCTGACAGTGAAGAGCAGCAAGATGCATAGGGGAGAAAGGGTTACATTCTCACAGGACTTGCACAGTTTCAAGGAGATGTTTCCTTGGAAGAACAATAGGCAGTGATGTTTTCTGCCCTAGGTCCATTATCCAAAAGTAGCACTTTTTTCAAATTCAAAGACATTAAATCAAGTGGGGTGGGATTTCAAACTGGGGGACACAAGAAAAGGTGGTGGAAGAGAGGGCAGTCCACTTTGTGAGCTCTCCCCCCACCCCGCGACCCTCCCCCCCACCAGCAACTGTCCTCCCAGCTCCTCTCCTGAGATGCCGCATGGGGTTGTGCTTCTGAGAAGAGGGGTTCCAGGAAATGGAGAACCTGGAGGTGTTAAAAGCAGAGTTCTAAGAAGGAAATGAGGTGATGGACAGACTATTGGGATGCTATATTTTATCAGTGATGATGCTTAATAGAAAAATATTCCAAATGGCTCAGACACTAAGGGAATGCCTGGAGGAGGCTTGTGAACAGGGTTGGTTAATTCAGTAGCTCAATAATTCATCAAAGACCCAGGTCACCGCCAGCCTTCCCTGCTGCCATGCTCAGCATGTTCTCCTCAGGCTCACATCCTTTGTGGTCCCAAAAATGGTGGCTACAGCTCCAGTCATCATATATGAGCACATCAGTATCCAGGAGCAGCAGCAGAATACCCAGAGTTTCATTCTGAAAATAAGAAAACCTTTCCTAAAGGCCCTGTGCCACTGACCGCTCATGTCTCATTAGCTGAGTCCCAAGCCCGTACCCAAACCTGTCCCTGTGAACTGCGCTGGTTTCATGAAAACTGGCTCAGACCAAAGAGGAGTCACTCCCTGAGCCTGGGCCAGCCTCCCTAGAAGGTGGACCCCTGGGCAAAGGAAGAGCTCTATTAGCAAGGAAGAGAGGCTAACGGCTATTGGATGATGGCAGCTGAGAGCACCTGCTGGAGACTGAGCAAAGAAAGCAGGAATCACAACCCAGGAAATGGGAGCGAAGACGACTCTCTGTTTGCATGGCTACATTAATGGGACGGCCATGCCAAAAGGGCTCTCTGTGGCGACTGTGTGCAGACCTACCTGGCCTGTCCTGAATGAGAGAGAGGAGTGGCAGAAAGGGCACAAGGCTAGTCGCATGGAGAGGAAAAGCCATCAGCTGCCACCTACGTGATTATCTAGAAGCACAGGGTAAACCCGGCTCTCCACCCCTCCTGCAAAGCCGCAAGCACCAGTGTGCTTGGCTCCATTCCTGAGCATTCTTGAGGTGAGTGGGAAGAATGCTTCACACAACTTCAGAGACTTATGTCCAGTGTCCACCACAGCCTCTTCCTGGGCTAATGACACTCAGTAAGTGACTCTGAGACTTGATCTCTTCATCCAAAAAATACAAGTGATAAAAATACCTGTCTCTTCAAAGCTGTGTGAGAATTATAGATGGATCGTGCAAGGGTTGGGTGTTGTCAGTCTAACTAATGGCTATACACTGTATTAATGTATATTATTAACTAATGGCTATATTAATGCTCGTTTATACTCTAGAAAATTCTCTAACCACCTCAGACTGAGCAAAGGATCAGACTCATCCTACAAACCCTAACACCCCTCTCCCCACAAAATCAAACCAGCCAAAAATCCAACTAAAGGAAACATGTTGAATTCATTCCTAATCAAAACCGAGATCCTTGACCTTCGTGACCTCAGGCTCTAAAGATAGACAGATAGCTCTCGTTCAAATTTTCTTCCCATTCCTGTTATTATTTTTTGTTTCTTTGTTTTTTTAGAAACAGAATTAGTTTCCACAAAACTCCATGCTCAAGCAGTAATAACAACCCAGCATGTCAGCTCTTGGGTTAAAAATTATAGTTTTTCATTTCTGCTCCTAAGAAAACACCATCCAGAAATATGATCACAATATTCCAAAGGGGACATGCAGCCATTTTTCACCGCTCTGGGATGTGTGCGGTGTTATCTCCCGATTTGTGCACACTGCAAATCCAGCTTTTCAAATGAAGATGGACTTTGATTACAGAACTCCGCTGATGGCATTTTGATTTTAGTGGCCAGAGCGAAGTGTGTTCACCCTAGCTCTGCTATTAACTTGCTGTGCAACCTTTACTAAGTCACTTTCCCTCTCTGGGCCTCATTCTTTTCAACCAAGAAAAGAGAAATTACTTTACTTGATGACTTAGATTCATTTGAGTAGTAAAAACCTCCACTTTGCTGACAGTTTTTAGTTCGAATTCTCACTGCAAACTGAGAGGCCGGAGCCTCAGTGAGGTGAAGGCGGGGTTTGAAGCCCAGTCTGTGTGACAGTATATTGGCCTTAGTATGGTACAATGATATCTTGAAGTGTCTGCTTTTTTCTATTTTATCATTTTTAGAGGTTTTTCAGATAAGCCACTTATTCCTCACCCCTGGTTTCAGAATCCAAGTGTCAGTTCTTGTTACCCCCTATCAAGGCCAGGGCGTGGTGGGGGTGGGGTTGTCCCAAAGGGCTGGGAGTGGGGGCTAAACGTGAAACTCCAGGACTCCTGCAGCCCCTCTCGGCACCTCATTTCTGTGACAGGCAGCAGGTTCCTAGGTAACTGTGTCCTCCGCCCTGCTAGTCCTTAGGAGCTACCCAAACCCTTCTGAGAACCATGGGTGAGAAGAGCAGGCCCCTCCCCAGGCCCACTTCCTTTCATCGGCCTGCAAAGATTCTCAGGTCATTACAGGGGATTAGGCCTCAGAGCTGGGGGGTGGGAAACCCTCCTGCAAAACCCTCCTTTTTGGCCTTTCCCAAGCTTGGTGGGCCAGCAGCTTCTCCCCTCCTAGCCTGATCATCTACAACAAAGAGTTGGATAAGGAGAAAGTGGGAGGGGGGGATGATATTTAAAGGAGGGAAAATGCTCATTCTCAACTCAGACAAAAGATAAGATTAAATGGTTCAGAGGAAGGCGCCTGCAAGTTCCTGAGGGGCCTCTGTGAAATTAATACACTTCCCTACGCCTGCTGAGAAAGCTGCTCCCCCTGCTAAATCCATATGCATGAGAATGTCAGCCCAGGAACATGGTGTGAAATTTGTTGAAAGGGCCCCAGGACAGAATTGATCAAAGACCTTTGTTTTTCTCAGTCACCCAGGTACTCAGGGAAGACACTGATTCCCCCATTCTTAACAACCTTGGAAATAAGAACAGTAATCTGGGAATATAGATTATTGCTTTGTCAATTGCCAGGAAACGAGAAACCCCACCATCTGGAGGCTGTGTGGCCTTTAGCAAGTTACTTGGCCTCTCTGAGCTCAGGGTTTTTCACCAATACCTCTCTTGTTGAAATAAGTAAATATGAGATAAGGTCTGGAAAGTAGTTCATTGATAACTAGAGTGTTGTTTCTTCCCTCCCTCCTTGCCTTTCTTTCTTCTTTCCTTCCTCCCTTCCTTCTCTTCTTTCATCAGGAGAATGCACATTTCAGTACCTGCTCTGGACGAGTGTTTTGCCCAGAGCTAAGGTTACCAGGATAAGTATTACGTCCTCTCTGCTTTCTTGCCCAGTGAGGCCAAGCACAATGGAAATTATGCACAGGATGCGGATGGCAAATATTAAGTGCCTTCACCCTAAGTATTGGGGTTCTCCTCAGCAGCTCTGAGTCTATTATTTCCCAAGTGATGACTCAGATGACCTCTACATGCTCCCAAGGCAGAGCTGCGACCAGTGGTCACATCTACAACCCTTGGTCTGCGTTCCTTCAACGTGAACCTGGTGACTGAAAGTGAGACAGTCATCAGCCATGACTCTTAAAATATGCTGTTTAATTCACGCTCATACATGAACTGTCCTTTTTGTTTTGTTTTGTTTTTTTCTCAAAAAAAAGAAATAATGATTTTTTTAAAGTAAGATCACTTTGGTGATAACACAAGTCAATACAAAATTCAGCTTTTAAAAATAGCTGCATGGAAATGTAGACCCAGAGAAAAAAGGTCACTGAGGGGTGGGACCCTTTTTGAAACCAAACCACACAGAACCCTGAGTGGGCTGCTCAAATTCCAGCTGAGACTGTGGGCTGAGGCAAATGCGTAAGAAAAAAGAAATTGCATGCATAGCTGACCTTTGCAGGGGTGTGGATTGGGTCTAGAAGGGTAAGTGTGGAAAGAGCCCTGGGCGTGAGATCAGGAAGGGACCAGCCGCAGCAAGTGCTGGCCGGGAGACCTAGGCCAGTCCTTCATCTCACTGTTTGATGCACATCCCTTCACATGTAGTAAGATAATGGAGAGGACCCAGCATGCCAGCAGGTGAGGAAGTGTTCCGAAAATATACGGCTGTGCTGTTCAATATGGCAGCCACTAGCCACATGCACCTACTGAAGTAGAAATGATTAAATAACATAAAATTAAAAATTTCATTCTTTAGTCACACTAGCCAACTTTTTCTTTGAAAGCAATTGAAATTTAATACTGGAAATTGACTTTAGTATTTGCTTTGTATAGGACAGACGTAGTAAAATACATCATAACCAATAACCAGTATTACCAGCGATCACAGTGGACAATATAGAAACGGATCACACGCCAACTATAGTTGGAAAAACAAAGTGGAGTTATTAGAGAAAAACCAGTGGATTTTGAAATTTAACTTTTCAACACGCACCCCCTTTTAAATGCTCAGTAGGAAGAGCTGCCCTAGTTCCTGCTGCACTGGATGTGACTGTGTCACCGCCGCAGAGAGTTCTGGGTCGGCAGTGACCTAAGGATACTGTCCACACGTCAATCACCGCTGCCCCTGGGTAGAGGGCAGGCGCTGGGACGCATGTTAAATGCTTATTTTGTAAACTTCGGTCTTGTTTGTTTAGTTCACCATGAGCAGGTTTCTTATTTATAACTTCCAAAATAAAGAATACCTGCCCTGGCTGGTGTAGCTCAGTGGATTGAGCGCGGGCTGGGAACCAGAGGGTCTCGGTTCGATTCCCCGTCAGGGCACATGCCTGGGTTGCAGACCAGGTCCCCAGTGAGGGCCATGTGAGAGGCAACCATACATTGCTCTTTCTCTCCCTCTCTGTCTCCCTCCCTTCCCCTCTCTCTAAAATAAATAAATAGAATCTTAAAAAAAAAAAAGAGTACCAAGGAAGTTAGTACCCTCAAGGAGGGAATAATAGTCACTTCCGAGGGAAGGGGGAGGTGATCAGGAAGGCACTCGGGGTAGAGTTCTTGGACACTGGCAGAGGAATGTGTGGGCACATACGCCCAACAAAAGAAATTAATATCCCCCTTCCTAATAACCATAAATATGAGTAGACTTACAAATACATTCACTTCAAAATTATTTCATATCGTGTCACGTACTTTTTTATATATGTATTTTATTTGGCAGTACATATTTTAATAAGACTCTTTTATAATGGATACACTGCGTGGCTGCCCTGCTCCATAAGGAGGCACTGCCTTTAGCGTCAGTAAGTAAGTGAGTGCAGGCGTGGGGAATGAGGAGTGCTCCGCCCTCAGCCTCACTCCGCTCCCCAAAGCTGCCTTTCGTGTCAGCAGCCCCGCCCACATCCGCTCATCACGTCCTCCCATCACATCCTCCCTTGCTGACTCCTACCAGGATGCCCAGGAGGAGCCCGCAGAATGGAGCAGGTAATGATGATAGGACTTTCTAAGGGGCAAGCTGACAATACAGAGGTGGGCAAAATCAGGTTGACAGCTGTGACTCCCTGAAACACAGAGTTTATTTTTGTGTTATTACTTATTTATTATTATATTATTTATTATTATTACTACTTTACATTTGCTCACCCCTGTATATACACCCAATTTTTAAACATGCGTATCCTTTGATACATGTATCATAATTAGATCTTTACCCTAAAAAACATAACTGTATGAAGATTTAGCTAGAAGGATATTAATAACAGATTTTCATAATATTCAGGAAAAATAATGAGAAATGATTTAAATGTCCAAGCTAACAAATGGATCAAATTCTGATATATCCACGTAGCTCAGTACTTAACAGCTATTAAAAGTCACGCTGCAGAGGAAGAGTTGATATTGAAATCTGTTATATTATTAAGAGGAAAACAGCACATTGCAGAAAAGCACATGCAGTGTGATTCTTTTTTGGTCAAGAAAAACATGTTAAAAACTACGTTCGCTGATTTACATAGGTTATTCCCTACTCTAGGAGGCGGAGCTTACTTGACCACCCTATCCTTGGGTGTGGGCTGTGCCTAGTGGCTCCCTTCCCGTAAAGAGAATATGGAAAGAGATGGTTAGCATACCGTGGAGAAACTGCTGATCGAGGATGAGTCGGGTTGACTGCATGCACCCCTGAAATGATGTGATGAGAAGGGCACCTGACCTCTGTGATATTCTTTCCCAAAACCTAAAACCCTAAATCTAATCATGAGAAAATCGTCAGACAAAGCCAAATCAAGGGATATTCTCCAACATTCCTGACTCATAGTCCTCAAATCAGCCATGGTCATGAACAATAAGAAAAGACTGAGAAGTCGTAGACCAAAGAAGACTAAGGAGACAAGATGACTGCACGGAAGGTGGCATCCGGGTCAGATCCTGGAACAGAAAAGGACGGCAGTGGGAAAACCACTGAGACCCAAATGAAGTGCTGAGTCCGTGAATAGTACTGTACTATTTTAATTTCTTAGTTTGACAAGCGCATCGTGATTATCCAGATACCAGCCCTGAGAGGAAGTTGGGCTGAAAGGATTATAAAAATGTTCTGTGTTATCTTTGTAGCTTTTCTGTAAATCTATAATTATTACAAAATAAAAATAGTTTTTAAAACTACCTTTGAAGTTGTTTTTAGATAGGGCTCTCCTTTGTACTTTCAAATTTTCATTTACGTTTTCTAGAGTGAATAGGCATTGTTTTTTTAATCAGATGGGCAATTCATCACATAATCAGCAGTTAATTGGGAAATGCTTCCTCCCACATTTTAAAATGCTATGTGAGTGCCAGAAGGAGTCTGTCTGTAGGATGAGCATAACAGCAAGTCAGTCCAGTCCTTTTATGAACAGGACCTTTGGCTGCAGTTGACGGAAACTGGGCCAAGCCGAGCCCTTTCCTAGTATTTTACAGCGGGAGACCTATCAAACTAAGCCTCAAACGGGGACTCGTGTCCTGGACCAGGTGGCAGAGCCACACTAACGTAGCTGATGGGGCTGGTGAGCAGGGAGAACAGATACATGAGAAGAGCAAATCTTGGTGATGTCCCACTTATCTTTGGCCTGAATACATGCTGTCCTTCCCTCAGTTAGACGAGCCGTCCCCCAAATTTCCCTGTTGGCCTAAAACTGCTGGAGTTGGGTTTCTGTCTCTTGGGATCCAGAGAGTCTGGCCTTGGCTTTTCTACAGGGAAATTTTCTACCTGATTCCAGGCCTTGTGAAGTCCCCAAAGGCACAATTGCCTGGCCTTTAACTAGACCACTCTCAAAGCAGGTCAGTCTACGTTATAATAAAAAATGAGTTGAATTGAACTGAAGTGAATTGAATTGATTTGAATGGAAAAGTTACATATGAATTCAACACAGGAAGTATTAAATTAATATTGTTTGATTTTTTTCCCCCAACAACAATAAGAACTAGACTCATCTTTGTATTACTGTGAGGGCACAAGACATAAAATGTCTCAGTGAATTCAGTGCCTTCAATAGGACTTGGAATATAGTTGCAACCCAACAAATGAATACATTTTCTCTTATCTATCCACAGCCTCCCAGAACAGTATGGTACCCAATTATATGAATGTAAACATCATCATGTCTTCCCGCGGCTTAATAAACTATTATTGAAGCTAACATACTTCACTGTTCCTCTCTACCAGTTGAATGTGTAAAGTGAATGCAGTGTGCTACCTGCAGCCCCTTCCCAATCTGCAGGAACATTAGAGAGTCCAATGACTGTTCATGGAAACTGATTGACACGGTGGCTATTCAACTTTTGAAATAGCTGCCATCGCAGTGTGGTGGATGTCCGCCATTAGGCAAAACCAGAAATATGTTGGACTCATTGAGAAATCCAGTGAGGGAAGTAAAAAAAAAAAAAAAGGAGAGAATGAGTGAATAGATGTCACAGAGAATCAATCCAATACAGATAAGGCAAATATCATTCTTAAATCTCAAGAGAAAATTTTAGGAAAGACCCTTTATGAAAATGAGGGAACCCATGTCTAAGAACCCTACCGCTTACATTATATTCCCTTAGCTCCACAGGATTCCTTCTGCTATCATCAGTAGCATTTAATGATCACCTACTATGCACTTAGCACTGCTTTCTCATGCAAACTTCCCAACAACTCTATGAGTTAGACATTCATATCTCCATGTTACAGATGAGGAGACTGAGGCAGTAAAAAGGTAAGTAATTTGCCTATGGTCAAACAGATGGTCAGGAGGGGCCCCAGGATTTGAACCCAGAAACTACAACATACTCTCAGTCATATAACTTTAAAAGCCCTGTAGCAATTACCTATTCGCCAATCAATACCCCCACAAAACCATAAGCTCCTAGAGAGCAGAGATTACTTTTGGTATTTTTTTCCAACACCTAATATCTCATTCACTGAATTTGTGTTCAGTGAATGGTTGCAAGATGAGAACTGCTTAATTTTCCTCTTTTTCTTAATAGTTGCATTTATAAGAAATGTCCAGCATTTAATGAGCTTTTCAACTCAGAGTTTGAAAATAGTCACTGTTCATCTCTGTATCTTCAGGCCCTAGCGCTGTATCTACAAATTATTTGATATATTCTCAAAAGAAAGAGACTGAATAAAGAGTTTTCCAGGAGTCATCTGGTCAATGATCACATTGGTACTTCAGTTAATAAAAAAAAAATGGAGTGAAGGACGCAGATGGAGATGGGCCTGAGTAATGGAGCCACGTGTGACTAACGAACTAACGCCAGAGCCAATCCATCATATTTCTTCCTGCACAAGAAAAAAAAAAAAATCATGCGCCACCAATAATTACATATCTGCCTATCTTCCCCTCAAGCTATAATAAAATAAGATCTTTATAGTATTATTGTATTGAATTTATTATTGCTCACATACTTGGCAAAAAAAAAACATAAGATTTGAGATACCGCAATAGGTGATACATAAATAAAGCCCTTTAATGGCAATATAGGCCATTTAAAAATAAACTTAGAGGGGACTGGAGATTATAGAAAGAAAAAAGAGTGGCAATACTGCAGGACTCTCTGTCCAAACCTAAAAATAGACCTGATGTGGCTCATACCCTCTTCTTTAGATCTTCTTTGGCGTCTGTGTATCTCTTGTGGTTCTTACAACCTTCCACTGCTAAGGTGTAATAGGTCAATGTCTCTGATCTCTTCTGCAACATCAGGAGGCCTGCAGGGCTGGGACTGTGTCTTGTCTGTTTCTGCATTTCCCAGCATGCAGCACTTGGCCTTGCGCATGCTCTGTCCCCAGGAATTGAGGGCCGTTAAAGTCTTCTCGGATGGTTTCTGTATTCCTGGAACATAGTCCTATGGAAGGCAGGCGCTACTTACCGTTAGGTCAGTTGATTGAAGTGAACCAAATCGCCAAAATGTTGGTGTCTGCACTTTGGACCTGACCCTCCTCTGTCCCTTCAAGCTACTTCAAGAAATGTAAGCACAGGCTGCTACGCACTCCACAGCCATGGCCATGCACCTAATGGCAGGCAGTGTTGGCTCTCAAACGCTCACTGGAGCCCTGATAGGTAGGTAACATGCTCTCCTTTTCATGATGAAGAGACTGAAGCATAGGAAGTTAACATTTTTTTCCCCAAAGTCACACAGATACTAAGTGACAGAACCAGGTTTGGAATAATGACTCTGTACGGACGTAAAACCTACATAATGCCTGTTTGTCTTAGTGCCTTCTCATTGCCAGACGTGCAAATATGCATGGGCACATACGTGCACACGTGGACCTTATCCACCCTCTTTTGCCTGCAAGAAACGTGGGCTCAGCAGACATACATGCCTAGAGGCAATGCCGGTCACAATGTCCTGTGTCCCCTGCATCCATTCAATTCATTTGACAAATATTTATCGAGCACTACGGGTTGGTGGCTGGAGGTTGGGGGTGCAGGATTGGCAGTGAACAAGGCAGGCAGGCCTGGCAGGGACAGAGAGCCGTACCCACAGACTTTTTCTGTGAAGGACCAAAAAGTAAGAATTTTTTTCTCTTGCTTTATTTTTAAAGATTTTATTTATTTATTTTTTAGAGAGAGGAGAAGGGAGAGAGAAAGAGCAATGTATGGTTTCCTCTCACATGGCCCTCACTGGGGACCTGGCCCGCAACCCAGGCATGTGCCCCGACTGGGAATCGAACCGGGACCCTCTGGTTCCCAGCCCACGCTCAATCCACTGAGCTACACCAGCCGGGCCATCTCTTGTTTTATTTTTAAATTACAGTTGATGTATAATATTACATTCGCTGCAGGTATACAACTGAGTGATTAGACATTTATATAACATACGAAGTGATCACCTCCATGAATCTAGTTCCATCCGGCACCATATAAAGTTACTACAATATTATTGACTACTTTCCCTATGCTGTACTTTACATCCCCAGGACTATTCTGTACTACCAATCTGTACGAGTAACTGTTTGAGACTGCAGGCCACCGGTCTCCGACACAATCATTCAGCTTCATCCCACGGAGCCCGAAGCGGCCACTGGCAACATGGAAACAAGTAGGCATGGCTGTGTTCCGAGAAAACACCATTTACAAAAGCAAACAGGCTTGATCTGACCCACAGACGTTTGCCAACCCCTGAGACAGAGAATAAACATGGCACTAAGTTGAGATACACTCCAAGCATTGGAATAAAGTTAAGTTCTATGAAGAAGATAAAGCCGTGTGATAATACAGAGAATGAAAGGTGGGTTTAGAGTGGGAAGAACGGAGGAGATGACGTTTGTGATGAGACCAGAATGCAGACAAACCAGTCATGCCAAGATCCTGAGAAAGAGGTTTCCCAAGAAGTAGTGAAGAGCAAGAACCAAGAACCAAACATAAAGTGTGTTTGGAGAACAGACAGGCCAGCTTGTCTGGAACAAGAGTGGTAGGAGATCAAGTCCAAGGGTGGGCAAGACCAGGTAGTTCAGACCTCAAGGGCCTTGGGGGAGGTAGGAACTTCTAAGTGCAATAGACAGTGCTTGGAGGGGGGTTTGTAGCCTTGTGGCATGCTTTAATTTACAAGTTCGAAACGATCACCTCCAGCCACTCCACAGTGAGTGGACATTAGAGATATGAAAGTGAAAGGAGGAAGAGCAGGGAGGTGGCCTACATGTGGAGGGAGCAGGGCAGAGAGTAAGAAGAGGCTGGATCCCAGAGGGATTTCAGAGGCCACGGAGCTGCCAGGAGTCGCTGGAGGATCCCAGGCACAGGTAAAGATGTGCAGGATTCCAGCATGTGTTCCTTTGGTTTGACATCCTGACACAGAACAATCGCTAGGCCCCGAGCAGGATCTATGTAGGTCACAGGGGAGTGGGGCAAACAGAAAGTACTCTTTGTTTGGGTGCTCTGAAAGTTGACCCCAGCCAACCTGCAGGATGACTCAACACAGATCAATCTGCTAAGAGGCGAATGCAGAGCCCTCCAGGTGATGCCTATTGTATCATACAGCGTTTTGAAAATGCAAACCAGAAAAGTAGGAACTATTCAAATTCCAACTTCTTATCACTAAAACATCAAACAGTTGGAAGCAAAACTACATGGCCAAGTCCAAGGTGAGTTCATGAAGGTTGTGTAATAAAGCCAATCTTTTCGTGCTTTTCTGTAATATCAACTTGTTAATAAATGTTAGATAGTAAGTAGAAAAAAAAAAAATACACAGCCAGCTCAGCTGGGATCAATTTGACCTATTGACAAAAAACTCAAATATTCTAGGATATTCTCCGTGAGAATCCCCTCTTTGGGTTCCCAAGGGCAACAGATTTAGAAGATCTTGAAAGTGTTCATGTGGAAGGTGAAGGTGAGACATTGTTTCCGGGGGGAGACCCAGGCCTGGGGAGACAGCCTGAGGTTGGCTGAGGAAATCGGTCGCCACTGTAACGCTCCAAACGGCTGAAGACCAGATGAGGCACTGCAAGAAGCTCGAAGCCTTTCACGGGGAGAGCAGCACACTTTCTGTTCTCCCATTATCAGAAATGCTGTCGGGCACATAGTAAGAGTTATGTAATAGGAAGCAATACTTTCCGGCCATTTCTCCATCCTCCTGTTATATAATAATCGTGCCAAGATGAAGTGGCCAACGTCTAAGCCACAGAGATGCAACCCTGTCAAGTGAATTTATAGTTTACACTTCCTTTTCTTTTTTTTTTAGCAACTACTCCCTACCCTCTCCCTTCCCCTCCCTCAACGTGCCAGTCTCCAAGCTGGTTTTTTTCTCATTAGGTGGACCTGTTCCATTCATGAAAAAAAAAAGAGGGAAAGATTGCTTTCATTCATTCATTCATTTACTCCTTCAGCCAATCAGTCAACAAATAACTATTTAATAGCCTACCACATAGAAGATTGTGCAATAAAGTCAAAAGACAATAAATTTCAAATTATGGGTTTATACCCACCAGGGACAAAATACTTACTCTGAGACTTCTCTGTAAAATGATCTCAGAACGACAACCGAGTGGGGTTCATGGGAGAGTTGGTGGTACCAGAGGCAAAGTACCTCTTTACAGCTATTATTATTATTATTGTTATTATTGTTATTATTAGCATTAGCATTAGCATGCATTTGGAACCAGGACTGCCAAAATGGGAAAGACACGGTCTCAGCTCTCAGAAAGTTCAAATCCAGTGAGGGAAGACACGAAACTGAAAAAGGAAAGCAGCAACGACAATTCGGATGTCAAATGCGCGCTGCTCCGAGTAAGAAAAGGGTGCCATGGGGGCAACGAGGGGCCCCTAACTCAACCGGGTCTCTTTTGTGTCAAGTGGTAACATTTCATGTCATGGGTGTAATTGTAGGGGCCCCAAAGAAGCAACCTTATAGCTGAATTAAAAAGGGGTCAGTACCTCAGCTTGGTAGAAATTTCATACAGGATGTATCAACTGCCAATCCTAAGAATTCAAATATCCTTGAAAATTCAAAATTAACCCACACAATTTGCCATAGCAAGAGAATTTTTTTAAAAAATGACCAACTCAGTTGGTGCAGATAAAGCATTTGACGAAAGTCAAAGCCTACCCACAATAAAAACTCTCAACAAACTAGGAATAGAAATTCCTCAAGCAGATAAATAGCAGCTATGAAAAACCTACTCTAACATTACACGTAAAGTAAAAGACTTTTACCTCTACATTTGGGGACAAAGAAAAGTCTGCTCTCACCATTTTTAATCAGCATTTTCTTAGAGATCACAGGCAGTGGGACAAAGTAAGAAAAAAATAAAAGGCAAACATTTTAGGAAGAAACAAGTAAAATCATCTTTATTTGCAGATGACCTAACCATCTGTGAAGAAAATCTTAAGGAATCTACAAAAATAAAAAGCTAGCACAAGTGAGTTTAGAAAAGTTGTAGGATGAAAGGTTAGCATTCAAAAACAAATAATAAATTGTATTTTTATATACCGGCAACAAACAACTGCACATAACGTTTTTAAATAACATTTACAATAGCACCATAAACACGAAATCATAGGGATAAATTTAAACTCTATGCAAGACCTATATACTGAAAACTATAATTTAAAGACGGAAATAGAGAAGCTAATGTTCATGGATGGAAAGTTTCAACATTGTTAAAATGGCCATTATCCACAAATTATCAGCGGATTCACAAAATTACAATCCTGATCCTAGCAGGTGTTTTTGTTTGACGAAATTGTTTTAAAATGTATTTAAAAATTCAAAGCATCTGGAATACTTAAGGCAATTTTGAAGAACACAATTGGATGGTTTGAGAATTATTATAAAGATATAGGAATCAAGATAGTGTAGTAATGGCATAAGAGGAGAAATAGAAGTCAACAGAAAAGAATAGGGAATCAAGAAGTGGACGCTTGAATTGGCTGATTAGTCTTTGACCGAGAAGCCATGGAAATTAAATGGCACAAGAAGAGTCTTTTCAACAAAAGATACTAGAACAACTTGATATTCATATAGAAAAAAATTACCTTCAACATTTACCACACACCATTCACAAATTAATTTGAAAAGGATTAGGGATATAAATGTAACTTCTAAAACTATAAAACTTCTAGAAGAATACATGGGGCAATATTTGTAGCATTGGGTCAGACAAAACTTTCTTAGAAAAAAATATGAAGCATAAAGAGAAAAATTGATTGATTAGACTCCGTCAAAATTGAAACCTTCTGTTTTTCAAAGACACCATTGAAAAAAATGAAAGGCAAGCCTGGAAAAAGTATTCACAACTATATTTCAGATGATGAACGTATATTCAGAAATATATAAAGAACTTTGCACTCAATAAGAAAACAGTGATATTGGTAGGGGCAAGGGCAAAACATTTGAGCAGACACACTGCACAAAAGAAATTATACAAATTGCCAATAAATGCATGAAAAAGATGCTCAAAAATAATAGTTATCATGGATCACAATGAGACACTACTACACATCCTTTAAAATGTCTAAAATTAATGATACTGATGATGCTAAGTGCTAGCAAGGAAGTGACTGGCATTCTAACACGTTGCTGGTGAGAGTGTAAAATGATATAATCACTTCAATAACTATTTGGTATTTCCCTATAAAGTTAAACATACATTTACCATACAGCCCAGCTGTTCCACTCTTAGATATTTACCCAAGAGAAATGAAAACATGCTTACCCAATACCAGTACCTGAGTACCTGGTTTTACTTACAAGAAACAAAAACTGGAAAGAACCCAAATGTCCATCCATGAATAGCAACAGCAAAGAATGAATTCCTGACGCATGCGACAGAATAGAATTATCTCCGAAACATTGCCCTAAGCGAGAGAAGTCACACCCAGAGGAGTAAGTTCTGTAAGATTTTCCTAATAAAAAATAAATCTAATCCATAAAGAGAAAAGGAATAGATCGGCGGTTGCCCAAGGTCAGGGCTGAGTCGACAGGGGCACCAAGTAGCCTTCTGCAGGGATGAAAATGTCTTCTAAGTTGACTGTCATGATGGTCCCGTGTGCGCACGCATTTCTCACACTTCGTTAAACTGTACTTTATAACAGGTGCCTTTGCTTGCATGGATATTATACCTCAATAAAGTTTATTTAGGATAGTTTTTCAGACAAAGGGAAGGAAACTTGGTTTGGTGGGATATTTAACCCAAGATTCACAAATTTCAATCTAATGGACTTGGGAGGAATTGAAAGATCCGGACAGAAGCCTCAAACTGGTTGAAAGTCCATCCATCAGAGAAGCCACCTAAGCAGTTGCCATGAATCTGAACTAAGATATTATACAAAGTCGTGTGGAATCTGTGTAGACTAAAGTTCTACTACAAGACAGATACACTCGAAAAAGAAAGGAAGAGAGTTTCGTGAAGGGTCTGTTTTCAAAGGTGCGGGCAGAGTTAGGAGAACCAGAACAGGGTGGTGGGGGACCCAGGGACTAGCCACACTGGGGAGTCATTGCTACATGGAGAATTACAGCGTGGGACAGGGGCCACCCAACAGGAGCGGCAGACTCGGGTGATAGAAAAGAGCTTCTGCGAAGCATGGATAAGCACCCTGGCTCCCCTTGCCCTCCGGTCTCCTTCCAGTGGTAAAGCCCAACCAGAAACTGGACAGAAAGGGAGCCCAGAATATGCTCCTCCTTGAATTCGGGCTCTTGAGGCAGAGGAGGTGGAGAAGGAATGAAAGTAGACCTGGAGGACAGACCAAGGTGATCCAACATAAGACCCCTTTCAGAATCCAGCGACGTAAGCCTGTTTGCTGTACTTCTGTTTTATGCCCAGCTCCATACCTGGCACTGCACAAGCTATTTTTTATGGAGAAAGAAAAAAGAGAGTATTTTGTTTTATAAAGCATTTTCCCATCCTTTGTTTACTTGATCTTCACAAAAACCCCACGAGAAAGGAGGGCAAGGATTATGGTCCCCATATAACAGATTAAGAAAAGAAGACGTGTACAAATTGGTAGTTACAAAATAGTTACGGGGATATAAAGTTCATCATGGGAAATATAGTCAATAATATTATGATAACTATGTGTAATGCCAGCTGGGGTACTGGAAATATCGAGGGCAACACTATGTAAAGTATATGATTGTCTAACCACTAAGCTTAACACTTGAAATCAGTACAAAAAAATTTTTAAATAAAGATAAACATTAAAATAAACTTAAAAAAAAAAGAAAGGAAGGCTCAAGGGGAGAAAAATCTCGTCCAGGATAACAGCACTGGCAATGGATGGAGTGCCATGTCCCGATGCCCACAGGGCTGTCCAGTCGCATCCCTTTCCTGATCAGACCACAGTGCGGAAGTGGGAATTCTGGTCACTCCGTTTGTGGATAAAGGAGCTACTGTGCAGAATGGACAGCATGCTCAAATGTCTAATCCACTCAGGCCGCCTTCCGCCCAGTGATGGTCAAAATACTTATTCTAAAATGTCTATCTGCCCACTTGACTTCCCTTCCTCACGCCCTGCATTGTGTTCCTTGTCGCATAAGGGCCTCCCTGACTCGACCTCTGTTAACCTCTCTGCACTCATCCCCCCGGTGCTCCACGAAAACTGGCATGAAGCCACCCACCAGGAACTACTCAGAGATGCTTATACCTGACACCTCTGTCCTTCCCTCACCCCTTTGTTGCATTCGCTGCTCCAGAGACCCACAAAACACACAGGACTTCTGCTTTGCCTCTTGATAGTATCTGCCTTTGAGACAGTAGGATTTCATTAACCTTGGTTTATCAAGAAAGAGGAATTTCAAATGAGTCAATGCTCCAAATTTTTTTTAAATGTATATTTTAAGTATGAGCTAAATATCTTAGCTATCTTGGGAGAAAAAGTGTCTCACCTCTCTTGGCTTTGTCATTCAAGGACAATAAACATCACTTTAGTCCTGGTCAGTGCCCAACAGGCATCACTCGCTGCACTATCACAGCCACGGGAAACGGTGGCCCACATAGCAGGCTGCCATCCTTGCACGAAATGCCGGCAGGTGGCCACTCACTGAGTTTTCTCTGCTTTTTGCTGGTCACTCTGTCAGGGTGTCTGGATTTTATGCAGCTTGCCTGAGCTGAACCTTGCACTCCCTTCCTCTTCAGACTTTTCATTTTCTGTATCTAACCTGCTGTGTCTTAGGAAACCAGATTATCAAGTTCAAACTGTTTCTTAAGTAAGAAAACATTAAGTTCTGCACCAAAGCCAGAAAGTGCATTGCTTTCCTCTGTGGGCTTTTTGACATTGCCTTTGACATCTTTGGGGGGAAGAGGGAGTTCTGCCCATTTCCTGGTTCTCAGATGTTTGTCATGTAGCTAATGTGGCCAGATAAGTGACCCCCGAATGAGGAAGGTCTTATCAACGTCCTAGTAAATTACTGGGTGAGATCCCCTAGCGCTGGCTCATTAAACTGTTCAGACTAATGTCGCATCTGCTCCCACACCTCAGGGGCACTTTCCAGAAGGTTCCCCTCTCCCTTTCTGCCTTCTTAGCAAAACTGAATTATTGCAGGACATAAATAAGTCAGGGAAGGAGCCGTGCTGTCATCCTGCAAGAAGGAGCCACTCGGAATCGGTATCATTCCAGCCTCCAAGGTTTGCCCAGGTTCGCTCTCATTGACCCACCTGAAAAAGACATCCTTCATCCGCACGCCCCTCAGGCCAGGGTGTTAATATGATGAAGAGTTTAAAAGTGTCCTCCCTGGAAACAGCACAGTCAGGCCTTCGGTAAAAATTACAAAGGGAGTGTTTGCTACTAGGAATGAAGCAGTGAGTGAGAAAATCAAATTTTACAACATTCACTGTGTGTTAGATTCTCGTTTATCTTCTCAGCCTCAGCTCAAGCTTCACTCAGACCTTCCTCAAACCTCTTCTCCCATCTACAAAATTTTTCCTCCCGATTGCCCTGGTTGTTATCTGTAAACCCAACAAAACAATTGCAATGCTTCATTAAACTCTTGTATTGACTGCTCTCACTTCCCCACTAGGCTCTGAGCCTCCTGAAGATAAGACTGGAGCTTGCTTACCATTGCATTCCCAGAACTAGCACAATGCCAACACACAGAAGGTGCTTCATTAGTGTGGAAAAGCATGTTTATAAACATTCTTTCATAAAACTTCAGCTGCTCCGTTGTTTCATCATTTTTCCTTGGTCCAAGTCAGGCTGGATGGGTGAGTCTCCCGCCTGGCTCACACCAGAGATTCGGACAACTTTGAGCTTGTGGGCATACAGGACTCAAGTAACTTGGGTTCCAAGGTAGGGTCACTGTGCAAGAGTTTTACTTAAACCTTACTTTTTCATTTCAACTTTTATAAAAGACAATGCATTTCTTAAAGTTGCTGGCTTGCTTTTTTGCAAAAGAAGATTTGAGTGCCTTCAGGGAGCAACCAAGGGGCCTATAACCAATGTCGATCTCTCGTCACGTGCCCCTCAGAGATGGCTCCGTGGAGCATGGCTGGCGGGACTGGGCGGGGGGCTGCTTAGACCACCTGTCCTGGACTGGCCAATCAAGAACATGTTTGTCTTGGACCAGAGATGCTATTTCTAGAATTTACCTGAGGACAGAATCAGATAAATGTGCACAGATATTTTCCACAGAATTATAAACAGATATTAACAAAAATCTGGAAACAACTCAAAGGGCAAACAATAATCAAAGAATGTGTGATTCATTCATAGACTAGGATACTAGGCACCCATTTAAATTTATGTTTTCAAGAAATATTTGCTATCATAAGAAAATACAGCATAATATGGTCAGTGTACAGTATAGAATATGTATGTATATGGATATATACATACCCAGTGCATTGTTGAGAAAATACTATATATACATATTTATTTGGCAAAGGATGGCGTATGCACACCCACCATATACCCTCAGTTCTAGATGGTAGCAACTTAAGGCTCACTATCCATTTAATGTCAAATCTGAATGCTGATAGATACTATCATATTAATAATAATAAAATATTTGTCATAAAATTTGTGTCCCAGTTCAGAAGAATTAAAATGTAAGGGAAAACTTTGTTAGAAAAGGGGAAATAAAGCCATATGATTTCAGATTTAGAAAAATAACATATTTAAATGTATGTTAATCAATAATACAGTGAAATATTTGAAAATGATCAAGATGGTTGTTTCTGGATTGTTTTTATTTTTTTTGACACTCTACAAAATTTTCGGAATGGAACCTATCTCTTTCTTCAAAGTGCTTAGATCCTGGTCAGGGAATCAGATGCATAAACCAATGTTAGGAAGGATTTCAAGCACAAGACAGTGTCTGCAGGCTTCACAGAGTTGACAGTAATCAGTTCTATGAGAAATGATGAAGTAGCAAAGAGCATTTCATCCAGGGCTGATGTTTGAGGTGACTCCTCAAAGAGAAACAGAGGTAGACGGTCAGCCAGTTGAGGGAAGGGCACTGCTCATGGAGGGAACCGCATGAACAAAGGCATGGCTCCTGGGAACCACGAGCACACTAGGGCTTGTTCACTGGATACCCACAGGGCGTGGTTAACATTTGCAGACCTTGAAAGATAGTCTTCCCTGCCACGCAAAGCTATTTCAAGGTTTAGAGGCCATGAAAACTAAAATTCAAATAAATAGAAGAGTTCACAATACAAAGCAGGCACTTTAAAAACAAACAAACAAAAACCACTGAAATGAATGAAGAAATATAACTCAGGATTTAGCTCTTCCAAGCTACTATTGTTTTATGCCCTCCGTCTATCTTCCGTTTCTTAGAAAATCTTTGCTGGATGGTTATCATTGCTTTCTATACTTCAGTGTCAAAGAGTTAGATCTGAATGCCCAAGAGACTCTTGAAATTTTAGAGAGCTAGAAAACAAAGAATGAATTTTTGTGTCACCTCTGCTGTCTACTAGCGCGTGACCTCAGACAAATGGCTTGAATTCTTGGAATCTTGGCAGGGGGTGGGGAGAGTTCATCTGTAAAGTAGAGATAATTCTATCTTCCCTGACCTTACAGAATTGAGAGGCTCGTATTAGCTAATAATTGTTAAAGCCATCTGTGATATCTAAAATTCTATACAGCTACAAGAGATTATCACTTTATAAATCATAGGAAAAACTAGAAAGAATCAATAACTGACCCAAAGGTGCAAGGAATGGCAAAAGGAGTCTCTTGACCCAAGTCCTCATCTCTGTCTATGATAACATACTCTTACTTTAAGCACTTTGCTGGGGTGGAAAGAGGGCAAGATTCTTTACAGAGGAAGGGTTCGGAATCTTACTGTTTTGCCTAATCTTATAACTTTGCCCTCACCTGTTCTCCTCTCCAGTTGCCTTCTCAAAGAGCCATGCAACCAAGTGGTCACAAAGCTATGGATAAATGTCATCACTTCTTCCAGGATAACGGTCACCAGACCCCTGTATGGGGAGAACAGCCAGACCAGGCTTTTGAGGACAAAGCCAGCACAGGTGTGCACAGCCCATTCACCCTTCATCATGATTAACTCTTCCTTCACGGGCCAGGACATGAGCATTCATCTTCTTGGGTTCTTCAACTATTAGTGCCCAGGACTCTTCTCAGGCCATATATCATGGCACTGGGGGCAGGGGGTGCAGACAAAAGTGGTCACTGGTGTTGACGTGGCGTCAAGAGGATGATTAATGAAAGTCACATGGGGCCGCCCAGCTCCTGACTCACCTGAGCTCACAAAAGATGCTGACTTTGCTACTTTTTATGAGCCATCCTTCCTGCTGCTGCTTGCAATAACAGCTTCAGCCTTGGCAGTCTCGTTTTGAAAGGAAGAAAGGGCAAAACAGCATGGATGGAACTGGAGAGCATTATGCTAAGTGAAGTAAGCCAGGCAGTGAAAGACAAATGCCATATGATCTCACCTATAAGTGGAACCTAATCAACAAAACAAACAAACGAGCAAAATAGAACCAGAGACATGGAAACAAAGAAAAAACTGACAGTGAACGGGGGGGGGGAGGGGGAGGAGGATAACGGGGAAAGAAGGGGAAGGGTCATCGAGGAACATGTATGAAGGACCTATGGACAAAGGCAACGGCGGGGGAGGGGGAATAGGATTGAATGTGGGCAGTGGGGTGGGTAGGGCAGAAGAGAGTAATGGGGGAATAATGGGGATAACTGTAAAACAATAAAAAAGAAAATAAAAATTATAAGCAAAAAAAACACATGGGCATCTCTAACAAGGCTGCAGGCTTGACTCTCATTTCTCTGATTATGGCTGCTTTTCTTGAATTTGAAATTTATTCACTCATTCAGCAAATATGTGTAAGGACCTCGTCTGGGTGCTTGGGACACATCAGTAAGCAAAACAGACAAAATAATTCTTACCCTCGTGGAGCATACATTCTTCTAATGGAAGGAAGGGGCTTGCACGCGCTCTGGAGGGAAAAGAGCAGAGAACAGGAGCTAATACAGGAGCCTGGAGCCAGTTGTAATTTTAGTTAGAGAGTCAAAGTCAGCCTTGTTGATAACGTGACGTTCAAGCAAAACTTGAAAGAGAAAAGGGGTTAACCAAACAGATGTGTGACGGAGAAGTGCTCTAAGGAGTAGGAGGAGCCCCCGGAAAGGTTCTAACATGGAAGGGCATGTGAATTTCCTGAAGAATAGCGACGAAGCTCGTGAAGCTGGGGAGGCGTACCTGCGGGGTAAGCAGAGTAGCAATGCGCTCAGAGAGGAAAGAGGGGCTGGGGGGTCGCATGGAGCTTTGCAGGACATTATAGGGACGCCAGCTTTGTCTCTGTATGAGATGGGAAGTCATTGGAAGGTTTTGATCTAATTTATGCTTTAAAAGAGTCACCCTGGCTATCATTTCAAAATAGACAATGGGTTGTCAAGGGAGAGGCAAGGAGGCCACTCCAGAAGCTCTGACAATCATCCAGATAAGAAATGATAGTGACTTTGAGCCAAATGTTAAGCAGCGGAGGGCTGAGAAATGACTCCATCCTTGAGAGACCATATCTCATTGAATTTAAGATGCCAGTAGGTGGGATATATTCTTAACTTGGCAATATTAAATGGTGATGTAATCTTTATCTTGGTATCCAGGAAATAAGGGATTCTTAAATGGAATAAAGGGGTTCTGGAAGATTGGAAGAGGGGAAAGAGTGAAGGGGAGCCGAGGATGGGGCCAAGGATGTCTCCAAGGTCTGGGGCCTGAACAATAGGAAGGCCGACGCTGCCCTGGCTGAGACAAGGAGGACCACAGGGGGAGCAGGATAGGAGGAAGGGAAGGTGCAGCCCAGGAGTACAGTTCGGGATAAATTAAGTTGAGATGACTATTAAAAATACAAGTGAGAATGTCCTATAGGCAGTTGAATATACATGGTCAGGGGAGAGGTTTGGACTAGAGTTACCGACGAGAGTCTGAGGACGTAAGCAATGATTGAAGCCAAAAACCGAATATGCTCACTGAGGGAAGGCATGGAGGTAGAAACAGGAGGTCCCGGGTCTGAAGGCCCAGGCCCTCCAATGCCAGAGGTCTGGGCAGGAAAAGAAACCAGCAATGAGACAGGCAAGAAGTAAGCAGTGAGATAAGAAATAACTGAAAATGACCACGAGTTTTGGATTGGTTTGGAGCGGGGGGGAAGTAACCTACTTAGATGCTTCTAAAATAAATACAAGAAAAATGGCTCGTGTTTGGGCTCAGTTAACAAGAGGTGGACAGAATGGGATTATAGTGGAAATGACCGTGGCAAAGAAATGGGATAGAATGAAAAGAATTAGAGCAGAGAAGAAAAGATAAGGAGACCAAGAAAATGATCACTACTTGTTTAATGTACTTTCTCCCCAAGACAGCTACCTTCTGCTAGGAAAGATTTAAGGTGGTTTGTGAAAAATCAGCTTGTTTGCATTGAATATTTTTAATCTTGAAAAGCAATTTTCCCTCCCATCCTAATGTCTCCCCATCACTTATTCAACATATACTATGTCACATTCGTCCCCTGATTCATCCATGTCACAGGTCCTCACTCACAGCACTGTGAGCCAGAATTCCAAGTACTCAGTCTACGCAGCAGGCTTGAACACACATGGTTCCAACCCTCTTTTCCAGCTTGAAGCCAATCCAGACACAAGCCTAAGCATTCCACACACTAACTTCTCAGGCACCCAGTTTTTAAATCCACAAAATGCAGAGGAGAAACCAGAGCACACCAGCCCTGAGCAGCCACGCTGGCAGGCGCCAAGTCCCTGCGCTAAGTCAGGGCCTGCACTGCCACGAGACTCACTTGAGTCACCCAACAGGAAGGACAGCCCACCTGTGCAGGGCCCTTCAGGTTTAAAATCGATTTTCACACCTTGCACTAAAATGCATGGCAGTGTTGGGAGGTGAGCACCGTTGTTATGCCGGTCTTGGATAAGAAAGCAAAGGCTCGAGGGAGGTGGTGGTTTCCCCCAGGCACAGCCAGGAGGTGGCTCAGCTGGAACTCCAGCCAGGGCTTCAGTGGTTTGTAGGCAGCAGTGGGTCGGGTGCTTGGAGGAAGCTACAAACAGATAAACAGTAAAGGACCTCACTCAAAACAAGAGCAAGTAGACAACGGAGGGGCCAGGAAGCAGCTGGGAGGAGACAAGGCTCTGGGCAGCGAGGGCGCAGGCACTGGGGGACAGATCTGGAGGCAGCAGGCGCGTCCCCAAGGGGAGCCCAGACCACGGACTGCTGTCAGCAGAGCAGCCAGAAAACGTCTCTGTACCTACAGGACAGGCCCGGCAGGGAGAACCCAGCAGGTCTGGAGAGGCAGCTGGCCAACCGTCCAGCTTGCCCAGGACCGGGGTCGTTGCCCAGGACACATTCAAGTCTTCGGCTTTAAACCAGAAAGTCCCGGGAAAGCCAGGTTGAGTTGGGCACCCTGGTGAGAGTTCCAGCTGTTGCTTTCTGTACAATGTGACCCTTGGGCAAACTACTTCCCCTCGCCCCATCCTCCTCTCCACCAAAGAGAGTCTTGAGAGTCTGGTAGGTTTAGCATGAGATTTAAGTAAAAAAAAAAAAAAAAAGTGAAAAATCCTTGACATACCCATCTGGCACTTGGAAGGCCTTCAGTGAATGGCAGCTATTGTCAGGATGTGAGGTTCTGAGACCGGGATTTTCAGCCGCGCTTTCCTCGCCCTTCTGGAGGCTGCAAGGCGTCCTTTGCCTCCTCCAGGAAACGATCCTCTCGGGAGCAGGGTCTGCGGCCAGCTGCTACGGATCTTCATAAACGCCCCGCTCTCAGAGAAGCCGAGGCAGCAGTAACAAGGAGCAAGTGAAAACCCAGCTGTGGGCTCCTCCGTCCTCGGCTGCTCCTTAAACTTTCTGCAACTTCCAGGAGAAAGCGCATCCCAGGTGAACCTGACCACCAGGAGAGTTCGTCCCACCAGATGGACCCTGGGAATGACAGGGAGGCCAACCAAATTTCCCCGTGACTCAGTTTACCCATGCTGGGCCCCATCCTCTCATCCTCCCAGGACATTTCCCCGAAGACTGAAAGGGGTCTTCAGCTAATCTGATAACACCACAGTAGCTGAATGCTGGCAAATGAGTTCACTCTAAGTACCCGCTCTGTGACTGTCATTCTGAACTGCACGAGCATCTGAGGCATTAATCCACAGCTCTGTCATCGACAGAGAGCTTGGGCCCTGCATGGAAAACCATTCCCTCTCCCGCTCTAGGTGCACGTCCTCACTGTGGAGCTCTGCATTACACTGTGCAGGCCCTTGGTTCCTAGGGCCTCAGCTAGCACAGTGTCCACTGCTTTGTAGTGCAACCCTTTGTCTCAGGGCCAGAAGTCTTGGAAGGCAGAGGCCTCTCCGTGCCTCAGCCATGAATGAGGTAGAACAGAGCACAGCAATGAAGAACCCCACTGCTCTGCTGCTCGTGGGTACAGGGTCTCTGATTGGGGTGATGAAAAGCATTCTAAAACTGACTGTAGTAATGTTTGCATATCCCTGTCATATCTACTAAAAACCACTGAATTGTATACTTTCAATGGGTGAATGTAGAGTAGGTGAATTGTATCTCAATTTTTGGGGGGTTTTGGGGGGAAAAAAATAAGGCTCAAGAACACATCTGCCTGTGTGATCGGAGTAAGTTACTGCACAGTTCCTTCTGTGCCTCAGTTTCCTTACCCCTAAAATGGGTTCAGACAATACCTACCTGAAAGGGTTAGGAGGAATTAAATTAGCGATTGCTTTTTGAACTAACTAGAATAGTTCCTGGGACCTATAAAGCAATGTGTCAGAGTGGTTATTTGTTTTTCATCTGAAGCCATGGTTAAGGGCCCACCACAGTGAGTGCGCGGTGAAGCCGTACCAAATGTGGAGCCCTCGGGTACCTACAGGACTCCCCCCCGTGTGGGACATGTTGGACCACATGCCTCAATCAGCAGAAAGAGGACAAGACTGGGGGTCGGAGGACTCGAGTTCGAGTTCTGATCACCCCCTTAGAGCAAGATGGCATTGGACACGTCCCTTTCTCATTCACCCTGAACATTCTGTATCTACCTGCCTCCAAGGGCGCGCTGTTTGTTTTATTTTGTTTCCCACGAAGACTTGTTTTTTGAGTCCACGTATACTGCAGAAACATCCTTTAAAACTATCAAGATATATGTAGATCGAAGTCCCTCCTGGAAACGGGTTTGCCCTAAAAATGGCCCAGGTTTCTCTCTAATGCCAATAGTCCTGTTACTCATTCCCAGGCTCCCTTACTGATTCATCATCGCAGGAACATGAGCCAGGTGTCAGAAATGAGCCAGATGTCAGGCGCAGGTAAAATCTCACCCCAGGAAAGACAGGACTAGGCTCCATGCCTGGTCCTACTATGCTGAGCCTTAGGTGGGCTGGGAACACCAAAGAAATGCTGCTCCTTTAAATGCTGCCCCTTGGGTCCCCCAGATGCGTGAACTGAGACAGCAGCAGTTGCCCTCAGCAGCAAGCACTTCCAGGGCAGCATCTCCAGGGTTGCCCCATGGGAGGTTGAAATCAGGTTGGCTGCCGCCTTAAAATCGCCATACAAAAGCCTCTACTGCCACCTACCGACCATCTGGCGGTTCTGCTGGCAAAAAGCCAGGAAACGACTTGGGGGTGGGGATTATTTTAGCAGATTTCCCCAGGGCGGAGGGAAAGGATCTCATCCACCCAATTAGTCCACGCATCATCTTCCAAACGGGGAAACTGAGGCCCAAAGAGGTCAAGGGACTTGCCTGAAGTCACGCCTCCAGCTCACGGCAGTCCACAGGATCCTAGATTTTAGCTCTGCCGTACCCCAGGCTGTTTCTCCCTAAAAATGGGAGATGTCGGGGAAGCTGGCTTAGAGAAAACAGTGTCAGCAAGACACAGCTTTCCTCTCCATTTTCTGTCCCACCTTCTTGCTGTTGTACCCGAGGCCCCGGACGACACCCACACTGGCATTCTCTTGTCCTCCTGGAACCCAGGTGCCTCTCACTGCCCAGCAATCCCTCTCAGGGAGAAAACGGTGAACCTCGAAGGTACTTGCTTATTGTTTTAAGAACGTGGAGGACAGGAGAGACCGTGTGGAGTAGATGCTCCGCACCCCGTGTTACAGATCAGGAAACTAAGGCGAGGGGCTCCCACACACCAGCCACTGGGGTCACCTGCGCGTCTTCCACAAAAGCCAGAGCTCAGGCCACACCTGGGACCTATTAAATCAGAGTTGCTGGGGGTGGTTTTTGGAGCCCTTCCCTCCACATTCACGTGACTCCCGTATAGCCACAGGTTTGGGAGCTGGTGACTTCTACTCACCCCATCCATGGGTTACACCACAGAGCCACAGGTGCCCAGGTCTGAGGCCACCGAGAAGCAGTGCTGCCCAGGTGTCAGCTGTTTGAATCGCACTTTAAAGATTCTTGCCAGCTCCACATTCGAACTATATTATGAAGGACATTGTAAGGGACCCTCTTTTTCTTTGCCTAAATCAATGCACTTTGAAAAGAACATTGTCACTTTCACAAATGGACAAACATTCACTTGCCACAAAACAAAACCCAAGCATCCAAAGAAGTCCACTTAAATACAAAAATTAAAGTAAAAACATGCATTTGTGTATGAAGTCGTGTTATCTCGTTTTCTAATTTGGAGGAGCCTTTGCTTGCTGAGGGCAAAGCAAGGTGCCCCTCTCTGCTCCCGACGAGACTGAGAGAAGTGGGATAAAGCCACCTCTTTGCCCAGCGAGTAAGTGTGTTCCGCTGGTGCTTCTCCAAGTGCACATGCCCTTTTCCCTGCCATTCTGTCTCTCTCCAGCCCCACAGCAGAGCTCGAGGGGAACATCCCACCAGGATCCTCTGTGTTGTAAGCCCTGAGCCCAGGGACTGTGGGTTCTCAGCCAAATTGCAACAGCATCCTGCCCGGGGTCTTATCCAACAACTGGGCCACCCTCAGTCATTACTAAGAGCAACAGACATTCTTTTCGCATTGCTCCAGCCCCTTCTCCACTGGCCGGCCCACCTGTCGGAGTGGGGCCGTCAGCTCTCTGACCCCCAGCCTGCAGAGCAGCTCCCCGACCCACATTCCCCGCAGGTGACTCTCACCACGTGCTCGCTCAGAGCACAGCTGTTTGGCAACGCCTAGCCAGCAGATGTGGTGCCCGGGCCCGGCTGCACCTGGCAGGAGCGCCCTCAGTGACACTGACCCATGGGCAGCTGAGAGCGGCTGTCTTCGTTGAATGAAATGAAGGTTAATTAGTGATGACTGAGGATGGCACAACTTGTGTCTCTTTTGAAAATATTTGGGAATTGGTCTTAGTCAACAACCACCCGGAAGTAAACGAATTACCCCATTTTTTCCCTAATCAAATAGAATCGTCACCGGCACACCTTTAAAAGAAGAAACTTTTGAAAACTCATTACTGCATTAACGTGTGGTTGATTTATATATTTAAGAGGAAGTAGAAAAGCTAGGAAAGAAGCAAAAAGCACTTGTTGCTCCCCCACGCATAGAAAAGACATTATCAAGCCCCGTGTGATAATCCTTCTCTCTTCATCGTGTCCTTGCTTTGTATTTTTATACAAAAAAAATAAGTTCATGGGAAAAAACACTACTTTGTATCACTTTTCCCCCAGCAACATATTCCAACCACCTCCCTAGTGCTCAGTGTTCGCGTGTGACATCATTGGTAACGAATGCCAAGTATCCCATTGACGATTGATTAAGATGAGAGCAAGGAAACTGGTGCACTGAGTATCCTGAACACTGGAGCTTGTCACCCATTTCCAAGGGGTAAAGTGAAGGGACAGGAGCAGCCGGTTCGTGGTGGAGCAGAAATGCCCACCTGCCTGGGCTCCAACCTCAACTCTGCCCACGTTGCCGTCACAGGCCTGGTTTTAAGACGCCCCTTGGAAATCTACATTTCAACATGGTGCCCATTTTGTTATGAACTGAATGCCAAAGAGCACCACTAAAGAGCGCCACTTGAAGTGGCCGATGACGGTTATTCAGAACAAGTTGAGTGGAATTTTGCCTCTGGCAGCGACCAGCCATGATTGGATTCGGCTTCTTGCTCTGTCCACAATCTTACATGTCAAGATTGGAAAGAACTCTGGAGAAAGTATCTGGAGATCTGGGTTTTAGCCTCTCTTGCCTCCTTGCACCAGCCAAAATTCACGGCCAGTGCACTCCGTTTACCTGAGCCTCGGTTTCCTAATCCGTATGCGGGGACAACGCAAACTGCTGAGCTCAGAAGGTTCTTGAACAACCAATAAAACAACGAAGCAATGTGACAACGTAAGAGATCCTTATGAGTCCTTTTATAACTCTATCAACGGCAAATTTATCTCACACTTGAAAATACACCAAAAAATTTTAAATAGGGAAGGAAACTCTGAAGCCAACTAATTTTAGAAATAGAGAAACTGACTTCTCGAGAAGTTAGACGTTTGCTCAGAGTTTCACAGTGAGTTAGAAGCCCAGCTAGTGTGGGAAGTCAGCTTCGGGATTCACGGGGCAATATTCCTTTCAAAAGGCCACCTTTACGTGACGAATGTTCCAAGCATGCTCACAAGAACGTGCGGAAAGCCACGCAGTTCATTTCCATTTATTTGGGCTCACTGAAAATAAACAGTTGCCACTTGCAGTGATCTCTCCAGTCATCAAGTTTAGGCTCTGACTTTTTTCTTTTTCTTTTCTTTCTTTCTTTTTTTTTTTTTTGTTTTACTTTTTACCTAGACTTAATGCTTTTGACTTTGAGAGTTGTACAAGATATTCCCTACTTAACAAGAGATGCCTGAAAAGAGTAGGAAAAAACATAAAGAAACTTGGGGTTTGAGTTTTCCCATGCTGGACGCTCTCTCACCAGACGCAGCATCCTCCTGAATCTGACCCGAAGTTGCTTGGTCAATTGATCACATCCCGGGAATTTGGAGAGCTGCCAGGGCCGGGAGAATCAGTTCCAGAGCAGTGCGGCCCCATCACATGAAAGTCACTTCCATCTTGGAACGGATTGCAAATTCCTGCCTTCTGGTGGTGTTTCAGATGACTGGGAGCTGGCCTGTCTGTGGGCAGCCACCAAAGCAGCCGAAGGAAGTCAGGGGGGGCACGGGCATTCCAACCCCCTGCCTGGCTGAGACTAGCGATCACAGGAAACAAGGACTTTCTGGTGCTCCACCAGGTCTTGACATCCCTGCAGGGTTTTTAATCAAAAATATCAAGGTGCAATTTGCCTTTATTTTTGAAAGCATTTTTCATGTAATAGCACAGGGACTCTCCTGCCCCAACCTGGAGATTTTCCAAACTGTCTACAGTGCATAAAAAAGGATGATGGGATTGTGCACATGTAATCAGAAATTCTAAATACTTAACTGTGTGCCAAGCACTGTGCAAAGCGTCTCTGCACGCCTAGACTCTTCCAGTCCCGCTCGGCCTCGGAGAGAGGCACCGCCACCGGTACTGCAACCGAGGAGCCTGGGGCTCCGATGCTGACGTGACTAGCACAAGGCCAACAACTAGCCCAGGTCTGTCTGACTGTAATGCCCTAAGCTGGAGAGATAGATATGGGGGCCTTTCATCCCTCGACCAGACAGACAGACCTCCATCAACAGATGAGCACTAAGGATCTGACCTCTGTTTTGTTGATTTTCAGGCCATCTCATATTCCCAGCACACACTGCAAGGTTTCAGAGCCGGAGCTTTTGGAAGGTCTTCCTTATGTAGAAATGTCTCATCATCCTCAGTCCCTGCTCTCTGCACCCCACAATCCTCCCACTCTCCAAACACCCCTCTGAGAAGTCAGGCTGGGGCCCCATTGTCACAAAGGGATGTCTGTCTACCCTCCGTCCTTCAAACTTAAGTTCAGGCAGGGTGTCTTGCTCTGGTTGAAGTAAAAGAGCACGATTGTTCTGTTTCATGTGGCCTCACAGCCGCAACATGTGCTCCCATCTGCCGGTGTAAAACATGGTTACATTTTCTCCTAAAACCCTAGGGCTGGGAGAGGCTTGAAATGCTCTTTTACTCCCTCCTGCCTCCAGACGGCATCCTCTACACCCACAGAACAAAGCAACACCCTGTGAGATATACAGGAAGAGTCTTATTGGCTCCGAATTAGATACTAGGGCACAAGGCGGAGGGACTGATCCGAGTCCCTCAAGTCGATTGGCATTGAGGCAGAGAAGCTCCCAGAGAAGCTCCGCCTGCCGCACAGCGGCTCCCACGGCGCATCGCCGCTAACTAACTACAAGCTGCGGACATTCTAAGGTACAGAGACACATGAGCGCAGTGTCTTCTTACAGGCATTCGACGTTGCTTGTCCAACATTTTCTGCACTGTGCCAAGGATTTGGAAGCAGAAGGAGCAGGTGCCCACCCTGCAGAAGCTCAAGGACTCGAGGTCTCAGAATCAACCACCTAGTCAACAGGCTGGCATTGAGCGCCCTCTGCGGGCGAAGTGGAGATTTGCAAAGCTGGATCCCTAAGGACTGATGGTCCATGACCCTTTGTAGCACGTGGCGCATAAAACGGTCCTGGGGGGAATGCCCAGCCCAACTTTGCCACCCGCCAGCTGCGTGGCCGTGGGAAAACTACCTCCATGGGTGGAACTCCAGTGTCTTCATCTCAACACCAGGGTTGACAATATTGGGCACTGGGTTGAAAGGTGCCCCCCACCCCAAAGATATGTCCACATTGTAACCTCCAGAACTTATCATTGTGACCTTATAGGGAAAAGGAGTCTTTGCAGGTGCGATTAAGGATCTTGAGGTCACCCTGGATTATCTAGGTGGGCCCTCAACCCAGTGACAAGTGTCTTTATAAAAGAAAGACACAGGGAGAAAAGATCTGCAGGAAGACAGAGGCAGAGATTGGGGTGATGCAGCCACAAGCCAAGGAACACCTGGAGGCACCAGACGATGCAAGAGGCTAATAGGGACTCTCCCCAGAACCTTCCAAGAGAGTGCAGCCGTGCTGACCCCTTGAGTTCAGACTCTGGCCTCCAGAGCTGTGAGACAGTAAATGGGGGAGGGGAGTGCGGTTCCAAGCCACAAAATGTGTGCTAATTTGTCAAAGCAGCCCTAGGAAAATAACACACACCATTTCACAGACTGGGGAGTGTGGAGCCTAGTCCAGGGGAAGTGCCCCAAAACTCAACAGCTATCATCCTTGCCCTGACTGGACTCAAAATCAACCCCGGCCCCGCCTCCTTCTGCTCGTCCCTCCAGAGACCACCCACCCAGCCAAAATCCAGAATAAAGGTTTTAGTGTTTTGATCTGTGGTTGTTAATTCAGGGTGTGCATTTATTATTTCCGGGGGACATGGTTCAAAATCATGGCCCCCAATTTTTATTCAAACAAATCTGAACGAGACCCTCAAAAATGTGTTTGGAAAACGCTTTGCGTATGATTCTGATATAAAAAAGTGATTGATATTCTACTAGTACACGGAGCAGCATCCTTTCCGATCCGCCTGTGGCTGGGTCAGGATGGGTGGAGTGTGCCCCCAACCCCCTTCCCTGTGCAGAGCCCTGTTTCCATCTCCAGTGACATGCAGATCCCTGGCGCCGCCTGGTGGGCCTAAAGCAGCCCTGGAGAGGAACTAGCAAGGGGTCACGTTGCATTTGGGGAGCCAGGTTCCCAGGATGGGCCGCAGGGATTGCCCGGGGCAGCAGAGAATGACAGGAAAGAGCTAATTGCCCAGAACCCTGGTAGTCAGACTTCCTCCACACAGAGCTGTTCTTTCATCTGTTTTATAATCTTGGAGTGTGTGTATGATTCCTTTCTGAAAAAACAATGCAAAGCATTTGGACGTGTTTTTTTGGGGGGGTTTTTTTTTGTTTTTTTTTAACAAATGTTTAAACCACTGGTATGGCGCACTTATTTTCTAGACCAAAAGCTGAGGTCCAAAGAGCCCATACCCAGGATCACTCCGTGAGGGGCTGGCAGCTGAGACCAGAATCCTGGACTCTGGACTTGACCCAGGGCCTGTCCGCTCCGGCAGCACCCAACCCCAATGCCGCGGACTTGGGTGCCACGAGCCTTGGCGCCGGCGCTTCCCTCTGCAGGCGATGCGCCCTGCCCTCTCCGGGCCGGGGAGGTTGCCCAGGCAGTGCCAGCAGCCGCTTCTCTGGAGGCGGGCTTGGTCTCCGTGCACCCGGCAGCCAATCTCCAGGCCACTGCTGGCAGCGGTGGCATCATTGCCTGGGAAACCTTTTGCCACCTTACAGCCGAACTCGGGCCTTATCTCAGGTGACAAAGCATCCAGAGCACGGGACCGTTGACATGTTTCCTGGAACACATGTTTTCAGAGAAGAAAACGAGGAGGTGTTGGCAGCCAACGATCACCAAGCCCTTGCGGGAAGGAGCCCTTATCTGCTCTGACACCAGCTCTGGACCCAGGGACCGGTGTCAGCCTCCCCACTGGTCACCAAACCTGGGGAAGGAGAGTCCGCCACACCAAGGGAAAGATGCGAGAAAATAAACACTTCCGAGAAAGCTGGGCCCCAAGGCCCAGGACTGCACCAGGCCGATGTACCACAGAGAAAACGTGAGCCCCCCACAAGGCACCCGGCACGGAAAGGGCTTCAATCAACTGTAGTCAAATTAGGAATGTCTGTGTGGGGTCTTTCCTCAGGGAATCCCCAGTGCAGGGAGGAGGATGTGAGGTTTGGTTGGAAAGCTAAGGGCCAATATGATTCCAATCATCGTCCCAAGAGGTGATACAAAGTACCATGTGGTCAATGAATAATTCAACCAGATAAACGGTAGGATCGATAATTACTGGAAGAGTCCAGAGGCCATTCAGGCAGAAAGAACTAGCCAGACTTGACTTAATACAATCTATCATTCATTAAGCACCTACTACCTGACCAAGTTTCAGCGTTTCGCTTCCAAATAAAAAATAAAAAATTGGTCCGTATAAACGGACCTCATGTCTCTTCTTCACAGAGGAGGGAGCAGAGCCCGGAGAGGCTGCGTGATCTCCCACAGTCACTCAGCTGTGGGCTCAGAGTGGGAATGAGCGTCCATCTGGCCTGGGCCACGTCCTGGGTTTCCTCAGCTATGGATGACAGAGGGAACTGGACACAAGCAGAAGAGAGGACAGGTCATTCCAAGCAGGTGGAAGAAGCATCTGAAAATCAGAAGCAGGGAAGTCAGCACACTCAAAGCCATTAACAGAGACAGATTCAGTTAGGATGGACGTTTCTGGAATGGGGGATATTGACTGAGTGCTCACTGTGCCAAGTGAAGTTCTAAGAACGTCACATGTGTCACCTCATTTAACCCTCCAAATAACCCTGTGAGGTGTGGAGTACAGTCATTCCCAATGTATGGATGAGAATAGAGAGGCACAGAGGGGTTATGTAACTTGCCCAAAATCACACAGCTGGTCAGTGGCAGAGGTAGAATTTGAACACAGTCTGGATTGGAAGTCCATGCTCCTAATCACTATGTTACACTTGAAAAAGTCCAGCTGAAAAGGCTGGATTCAATGTGGCAGGTGTTTGAACTTGATCCTTCTACAGAAAAAAAAGAAAAGAAAAGAAAGAGAGATTATAATGAAATAATTGTCCTTATAAAAACAAAACAAAGTGAGAGCAGAGAAGCTCCCCAGACAGGAAATCCAGACAGGAAAGAGGCAGCAGCCCCTGCCCCTTCCAGTCCTCCCCGTCTTTCGCTTCCACTGCCCTCCGTGACCCGAGCAGAAAGGATCTTGTAGCCGTGGGGAGCAAGACGGACTGGAGGAGGAATGAAGAACCAATCAGACGCCAGAGCCAGAAGCAAAGCCCGAAGTCTAAAGGCAGGAAGGAAGGCTGCGAAGGGGAGGGAGACGTGGAGGTGGACCTAAGAACACCGGAGAAGAAAGACTGACAAGGATGTGCTGACTGACGGGAGAAGCGGTTGTTTCTGGGTGTGGCCGAGTTTAACCTCCAGTGGACTCAGCTGCTGACCCACCGAACAGGCCAACAGGGCCTCCAAAAAGGAACGAGGCTGAATGACTGAAGCTGTCTCTTCCCCGTAAAGTCAAGGACAGCCTGTGGCTGTGCTCAGGCCTGTCCCCTGCACGCATCGATGGCAGGATTCATGAGTCCAGTGGGAGGGCTGTCCAGCAACTTACTACCAAGAGAAAGACAGGACATGAGGAGAGCCCCAGGCCCCGTGTAGACATTCGCCGAGCTGCCCCTGGCTTTCATGCAGGGCACTCCCTATTGCCAGGATATTATTGATCCTGCCCACCCACCCCAAAAAGAAAACGTCAGAGCTCTGGGAGCTATAGAAGCATGGGGCAAAGAAAGCATTTGTTCGAGGTGGATTCTTTTGCAGGTAATGACCTGGCAACTCCCCCACAGCTGCCCTACAAAGTCCTCACTCTCCCCGGGATGAGGTTTTTATTCCCCGGACGTGGCAGAGGAGTTGAGATCCGGTGCAAGGAAGGAGACTCTGGCGGTCACGCGGCCCATCAGGAGCAGGCTCCCAACCGGGCACTGTCTCTCCTTTTCACTAGGACAGGAGGGCAGGCCTGGTCTCAGCATCTCACAGGGGCAGAAACCCACCCCGGGAACGCCATGCAGCTAACGGCAGAGCAAGGCTGACGTCCAGGCTGACAGCCCCAGTGCAGCGTTCGTTTTGCCTTCTACTGTTGTGTCTGAGAAGGCTTGGTTTTTGTGATCATGAGACAGCAAGTTCCTCAAGGAAAATGCAGATCTTTCTTGGGCAACGCCACCAAGAATGGCCCCTGAAGATGCGAAGTGTGCATTGTTGGCCAGTTGGATGACCCGACTGTGATAACTGACCTCTTCGGTGCTGACTTTTCACTTCTTCGATCCATCCCTCATGCTGCCTCTAGAGCTGTAGCACTAAAGCATTTGTTTTCCTCTTCAAGTGCAATTCCCTTTATCTCTTTCAAGGCTCAGCTCAGAAGCCATCTCTCCATGGGAGCAGTCTGCATTCTCAACCCGGTGACCCCCTGACCATGGCCTCTCCCAGGCCACTTGGCTGGTGCCTATGCTCCACACCCGTGTCTGTCTGCGCAACTACACTGCACGTTCCGTGGGCGCTGTCGTGGCCACCTGTGTTCTCCTAGTAAACGTTGATGAGCGAGCACATAGAGGAATGCATGCATGGATGGATGGGTGGATGGACGGACGGATGGACAGATGGGTGGATAAATAAGTAGAGCGATAAGAGGGAGGAAAGAAGTATTGGTACAGAGAAATTAAGCACTTGTGCAGTGGGAAAAGCAATGGATCTTATGTCAGAGGCTCCAAGTTCTATAGAGAACTTCACCTCTTTCATTTGCTCTGTGATCTAGGAAAAAACTCCTTTCCTTCCCTTGGCCTCTTTTTACTTGTATTTAAAAGAAGAGTTTTAAAAGACCAGAATCACTACATTTCCTCTTGCTCCAATTCTGTGAATGAAAGACTCCCCCTTCGACAAACTCAGTAACGGATGTTTTGGCCTCCGCCCTTGAAAACGGCAGTTCTCCTTCACCAGCACCTTATCGGCAGCCAGCCTTCTCTGCCTCGTCCCCACCGAGCATTGCTATCTCCTACGAGACCTCCCCCACCCCATGTTTGTGAACAAAAGCAAGTATCTTATCTGGTCACTCTGTCCTTGCACCATCCTGCGCCAGGAAAACGTGAGTGGATTTGCAGAACGCGGCCTGCGGTAGTCGCCCCACCCCGGGAATGGCTGGAAAGGCAGCTCGTCTTTCTTAGAAAGATTGTGCAATTTCATGCTGCTATCGGGGCTGACGTGGACTCCTAGCCTGGACCCTTCAGCTAAGTTCAACTTCAGGTCAAGTCAGGCAGGGGCCCCCAGCAGCTCAGGGGCAGAGGATCCATAAGGAAGAAATTCCACGATGTTGCCAGAAGCTAGCAACAGTTCCCAGCTGTTCCCAGCCTGGAGTAGGGGTCTCCACACAGACACAGAAGGGGGGGGTCAAGGGGAGAGCTGAGTCTCTGGGCCAAAGTGGAGGGCAGGCCAGTGGGAACAGACATCTCTCTGTCATTGGCAGCGCCTGTACTTGGCCCCGAGACCCTTGGCAGAGACCTCACCCTCCCTGGACCCCTGGGGGACCTTGACCTCGGTTGTCTGGGTGCACTGTCCTGTGTAACAACGTGAAAACCTAGGCTTCCAGCTTGCCCGGGGCCAGGAGCCTCCCTCTGCGGTTCCTCCTGGAGCCCGGGCTGTGAAACACTCTTATTTCAAAGGTAGTTTCTGAAAGGATCTCTCTTGAGTGGCATCCAAACACACCTGCCTTAGAATGAATTTTGCTTGGAATGTCCCCTAATCTCCACTCTTTGGCCAGCTCCTACTCATCCTTCAGGTCACATCTGTGACATCTTCCTCAGACACACCCTCCTTGCCCAGCCTCCGCAAACCAACTCCGCCCCTCCTCCCAACACATCCATCCCTGGACTGCCGCCTTCCTGGGACTGTCCTTCTGCTAGTGCGTCGTGTGCCTGCGCGACGATACGACCCTCCCCGCTTCCTCCTATCTCGTGGTGGAAAAGGGAGTGCCGTGGGGCTGGTTGGGTTTTTTTTCCATTATCATCTACCAAGCGCCCACCCATTGCCTGGTGCACAGTATGTGAGCAATGCAAGCTGTTGAAAAAAGAGGAATAGAGTCACAAATGAATGGATTACTTCAGGGAGAGGAGTATTCTCTTCAGAATCCTAAAGAGAAAACTTTAGATTTATTAAGACTTATGAAGCCTGTCATATATGGTATCTTAACTATCTTTATTTTTAAGTAAAAAAAAAAAATTACAGTGAGGAAGAGACAGCCCTCAAGGGGTTCACAGGCTGCTCGGGGAAGCAGACATGAAGTTTGCAGATTACAAACACTACCTTCTCATTCAATCCTCCCATTGGGGGAACAGCATGACCCGTGTTTGACCAGGAGGGGCCCTGAGGCTCAGAGACATTAGGTCCTTGGCTCCAACCACAGAGCTAGTGGGTGCGAGAGCCGGAACCCGGGTCTTCTACTCCGGTCCTCCTGCCCTTGCCACGCTCGGACTGGCTTTCTAATTCTTTCACTTGAAAGCAGACGGGCCCAGAGTTCTGGTGACCCACACCACGTGCCAGGAGTGCCTCCAGTGGGACCCGAAGGTGGTCTTGCTTCTGCACCCAGGTACCCGGCTCTCTGTTCCAAGCTGGCTATGGGATCAGTCCGAGGAGGAAGAAACTTGGGCCCCAGATGACAGTGACCCTTCTCTCCCACTGAGCTGGGTTTCCCACCTTTCCTGGCTCAGAAAAAAATTTAAAGGGTTTTTGCTGACAAGGCTTCCTTTGAATGCCAGCTTATTAGCAAATGACTGCCAGGCCTAATCTGCTTGGCTCTGTGGACACGCCGAAGGAAAGATACTTTCTGACTTAGAAATGGTTCCCTTCAAAGCTGAGTCAGTGAGCACCCAGCAAACCACGTCCCTACCCTGGACCCAGCGAGCCAAGTCCCTACCCTGGACCCAGCGAGTCTCTACCCTGAACAGCAGATAAGAGTTGTTCTCACACAAAACTGGTTCTGACATAAACTGTGTTATTCTGGGCAAGTTACTCAAAGTCTTTGAACTTCACCTTTGTTACCTAAAAACCGTTCGCGTAATTCGCATGATCCCTGTGAAGACCAAACATGCTAAACGGGGCGACTTAGGAAGTGTCCATTCCACCACAGCTCTCACTGCCCGCCCCTCTGGTTTCTAAACCTCTGTTTCCCTCTTTTTCCTTTTCCAAGCCCCATTGGGTCTTTATCATGTTCTGTTATTTTTCTGAGTGTTTCTCGTGCAGTCAAGGTCCTTTAGATTCTGATCATCTCTTCTGGGAAGAGCTCCCTCCTCCCAACAGTCAGCTTGCAGGAGACCCCAAAAGAAAAGCAAGTCAGTTTTCCTGAGAGAGTCAAGAACAGCTGCATCGAGGAGGCCCCTTTGAATTAACCATTGACAATGGAGTGCAAGGGCCCAGCATGGAGAGGTCGGGGTGCCCCAGGCGGTGTACAAAAGCTGATGCTCAGAGCCGGGCCAGAAAGGAAGAGGAGACTGATGAAGTCTCGTGGGGCCATGGTGAAAGCTCAGGATGCCACTCTGTGGCCCTGGGAAGTTTTTAAACCTGGGAGTGAAATGATATCTTGTTTCCTGGCAGCTGATGCGGGACATGGAAGGGAGGAACAGGAGAGAAGAGAAACTAGGGACCGAGAGATCAGTTAGGATTACAAGGTGTCCCCAGTCATGAAAAGAGCCCAAGTGAAGGTGAAAGACCATCCAGATAAGGGACTAGACCAAGGGAAGTGCCCAAAACACACACAGGGGGTGTGCCCATTGGTTTACGCAGGAGGCCATGGGGAAAATCCACCAAAATGCCTCTGTGGTTCCTAGCTTGGGAGGCCAGGTCCCCCGAGTCAGCGCTAACAGAGATCGGGGAAGCAAGAGAGACACACCTGGGAAGAAAAACGAGTTGGGTTTACGACATGCGGTTTGGAGTTACCTGTGGGACACCCAGGTTCATGTGCCCTCGCCATCCAGTGGATACACAAATTTATACACGTGCTAAACTTCACAGAACTGCACAGCAAAATATGTCAGTTTTGCTATATGATAACTTAAAAAATAAAATCAATAAAATACAAAAAAGGAAAAGTCACTTAGATCCCAGCTTCCAACAGAAGAAACCTCTGTTACCATTCAGGCATACAGTAGTTTCCAGCTATTCATTTGGAAAGTAATACAATAATTAATAAATAATAACACAAGAATAAACTGTTTCCAGTACTCACAACTAGAAACCTGCTTTTGCCCCACCCTGTGTATTCCTTTCTAGTCCTTTCCCCCCCTAGACATTTTTGAAGTAGAGTTGTATGTACAATTAACAAACACAATGTAATGGTCCCTCATTTACATCACACTGTTTTAAAATTCTGTGCGTTAAGTAAAATGGTGCCCGCGGGAAGGGAGGGAGGAACCCCAAATACTGTTGAATTCAGCAGAAGGAAAAGAGTATAAGCCTGAGAAGAGGATACGGTTTCATGCAAATTCATTTTAAATCCTAGCTAAAGCTTAAAAGTATGCATCCTTTTAGAAAGCACTGGCCCCATTTTTCAAGGAAGGAAAACACGGAGCTTGCTTATTTTTTTTTCTGGAAAGGGAGGCGGTGGCCAATCTACTCACCCATCCAGAAGTCCTCTTAGGTGTGGTGCTATCGCCATCTGCTGGACATGGTTGGTATCACCCTAGAGTGCAAGCTTGGAGCAGGAGCTGGGACCTAACCCAGGATTGCCTTTGCCTTGCCCCCTCCCTCGTTGAATATTCTGCCACCCCCAAGGCCACAGAGAATTAAGCATCAAATATATTACCACGGAATGTAGGGGTCTGAACCCCACCGAATGCAAGGGAGGAGGGGTGTGATTTAAGCCTTTTTTGTGGCAAAAAGGCAAGTTGGTTTGTGAGGGGCACTCGTTTGGAAAGAAGCACCCCAAGGCCCGGGCCCGGGCTTGAGCCCCAGGCCCGGGCTTGATGCCAGGGGGTGCATGGGACAGGATTGCAGGCTTTGCCAGCAAGAGATGAGCCTTAGGGGTTCACATCACAGCCATGTTCTTTGTAGTAATCAAGTGGATTGCTTTGCCTCTCTCCATCTCTGCTTTCCATTTCTTCAGTTCTAGACTTAGTGTAGATTCATTAGCATCTTCAAGCTTTGTGTCTTTCCAGAGAGTGTCTGAAGGCTGTCACAGAAGATGAGAGCTCCTCTCAGAGCCGCCGGGAGAAGTGACCCGAGTGACAGAGTTTTTCCTTCTGTTATCCCACACGGGCCCCAGGTCTGCGCACAAACAGGATCAAGCCCCGTAGCGCTGCCACAGTAGACTGTAGCTCAGAGATGGGACGCGTTTTATCTTCTCTCTTCTTGTAGATTACCTGCTGAGAGCACTGCCCCACTGCGCCCCGAGATGTGTGAACTTGGGAGGTCCACAAACAGAAAATGAGCTTAGAGTCCTGGGCTCAGCTTCATATCGGCACTGAAACTAAGATGATTCTTGGGCCCAGACCACAGCCAAGTACACAGATGTGGGCTCTGAAGGACCCTTGCTGCTACCCACCAACTTAAAGGGCCAGGTCTCGAGCCTGGAGCACATCCATGGGTCCTGACCATGACCTCATCCTTAGGGGAGCTTCCTAGTAGATACTCCACTAACCACAATACTCAGACAACAGACACTTTTGGTAAAAGAGAAAAGGTTTGGTATCTTGCTTACTGCCTCGGGAAGCAAAAATGCCACCTAGGTTCATTCTTGGATTGATAGTCTCCCCACCATGCCTAACTCTTCTCCTGCTTTTTGCTGCCCCTCGGAGACACTACCAAGCCACTGGTTTTGGGCGCTCTGTACTTTCGTGAATATAGCATGTTTATTTAGTGCCCCCTGTGGTCAGACACGGCATGGACGCACAGGGCAGACAACAGGGAAACAGACTCACTCAGGCGGTGTCCTCTTGCACCTCACAGCCCCGGAGGCAGGTCCACAGTGTGGGCTCTGGCTCTGGGACCAAACAGCCGAGTACCTGCCCACCGCTTCCTACCTGAGCAGTCTGGGGCAGGTTGCTCAACTTCTCTGTGCTGTTATTTTCCTCATCGGGAAAGCGCAGACGATGATAATGCTGGCCTCATCAAGCCGTTGAGTATTAAGCGAGGTTGTAACAAACAGCTTAAAGCTGCGTCAGGCCCATGGTGAGCACTTAATTAATGTCAGCAATTGCTATCGCACGGCCAAGTCCTACGGGTCTTCGCGCTAAGGTGGTAACTGTGCCGAATGGTGCAGATCATAGGTTTGAAGAAAGGAGGAGATCACCCTGAGAGTGCACTGACCACAATACTTCTCAGATGGTGTGGTGGGCAGAATCGCAGTCCCAAAGATGCCCCTGTCCTCCACGCTGGGACCTGGGACTTTACATGGCAAATGAGACTTTGCAGATGTGACTAAGTTAAGGGTCTGGTGAAGGGGAGATTTTCCTGGATGAGCCAGATGGGCCTGGGGTAGTCACCAGGGTCCTTATGAAAGGGAGGCGGGACTGTCAGAGTGAGGGACAGAAGGGGGTGATGTGATAATGGAGCCAGAGGGAGACAGGGGGATATGGGGGGATTCCGTGGCCCTGAGTCCAGCAGTGTGGGTGGCCTCAAAGAGCTGGAAAAAGCAAGGAAGCCTCCAGGAGGAGTGGAAGCCAGCCAACACCTAGATTTTAGCCACTTAGGACTCATTTTGGACTTCTGGCCTCCACACAACAACAGAATAAACTTGCATTGTTATTCGCCACTGAGTTTGTGGCCATTTTTCACAGCAACAGTAGAAAACTAATACAGATTTGAATAAGAAGATAAACTTATTTCCTTTTGAAAGGCAGCATAATAGAGTAGGAAGAACACTCACTGGCCTGGGGTTTGAATCCTGCCCCTGTACATTCCTGTGTGTCTGTGGATAAGTTACTTAACCTCTCTGAGCCTCATTGTTCCACCTCCAAAAGAAAGATCAACATAATTATTTCAAGTGTTGGCTACAAAAGCACAGAGCAGACACTCAACAGTTGGATCCCTCTTCCATTAGAAATACATGCCCTCCTCCACACCCCCTAAAATAGCTGATTTTTTAATTCAGGCTGCAGCTTTTCTGCACTTTGATTATAGGTGTTCACTTGAACCTAGGCCACTGCCCGTTTCTGAGCACTTGACTTCTCCTTGCTGTGGGGGCCGGGACTGACAGCCGAGATCCCACGTGTTTGCCGAAGATAACACATTGGTTTCTGTTACCAGGGCCTGCTGATATCCCACCCAGCCATGCCGCCCATCCCTCCTTGAGACAGTCAGAGACCCCCTGTCTGAGACTCCGTCCCCTGCTCTAGGCCACCTGTCATCAGCACACGAATGCGCCGTCCCCTCAGCCCACCCCGGAATGCTAGTGAAGTAAGGCCAGAACCTTCACGTGCCTGTTGGAGATGCCGCGGCTGCTATCCTGGCTGACGACCATAACAATGGCCCGCAGATGTTGCTGGCCAGGCCCTGCGTCAATGACTTTGCACAAGATGTGAGGTTTTCATCCCTCCCCATCCGTTCCTGGGGAGGCCTCTCAGGGAGAAGAAGAAAACGCAGCCCCCGTTAACATAGTCACATGCTGGACCCATGCGGCGGAGGTGGCCAATATCAGCAAACAAGCTTGTCTTGCCGATGTTTTGCTTGTAGGCAAGACAAAGTCTCCGCCCCACTGTGCCTCCCCCACCTCATCTCCGTCCTGCCTCCAGCTACGAAAGGGACTTACCTGCTCTCAGGTGTTCTTGTCAGTGAATAAGGACAGGAAAGGCGTGGAACCAGAGCGTGAAACCTGGGTGGGGACAGACAGAGGTACCGTGGGGAGGAGACACTGGGGAAAGGGGGTGGGGGGAGTCAGAGCCACGCACCTCCACGCCAGACTGAGCAGGAAGCCCCTGTGGCCCCGTCTGGACCCAGTGCGCACAGCCACCTAGCATGGTGCTCACCTGCCCCCGGCGAGCCTTGTCTTGGTGCACAGCACTTTCCTGTGCTTCATGGAGAATGATTTTTCTTTTTTACCAGTTGAAGGTTGGCAGCAACCCTGTGCCAAGCAGGTCTGTCAGCTCCCTTTGCCCTGGTGAAGAGGCTGTGAAAACGGTTGAAGTGACAGCAAAGGGCTTTAGGACACCGCCTAAGCGTGGCTGATGAAGCCGCAGCAGCCTGGGAGGGAACGGACTCCAGTTTCGAAAGAGGCTGTGGCCCACATGCTGTCACGTGCACTGCGTGCTGTGGAGAAACCGTCTGTGGAAGGAGGAGCCCCTCGATGCGACAAACTCCGTTACTGCCTTATTTCGAGAAACTGCCACAGCCACCCCCACCTTCGGCCCCCGCCACCCTGACCAGTCAGCAGCCCGGCTCACTGAGGCACGGCCTTCCGCCTCGCTGAAGGCTCAGGTGATGGTTAGCATTTTTTCACAATAAAGTACTTTTTTATTTTTTATTAAGGTGTGTACATTCTTTAGACCTCAGCTGCGGCACACTTAGACGACACGCGAGTGTAAACGTAACCGTTGTGTGCACTGGGAAACCAACAACATGGGTGACTCACCTGAGTAGGGGAAGTCACGGGATTGCAGTGCTCTGGAACCGAACCCTCAGTGTCTCCGAGGTGGGCCCGCAGTGACCCGCACCTTCCACCTCGGCCAAGGTTACGCCCAGGGCTGACACACTGCATGCGCACTGCACTCCATCTGACCTCACAGGAGCCTGTTGACATGGTTATGTCGCTCCCACGGTGTAGACGAGAGGTCGATGCCCAAGGATCAGCATGTCAAGGTCACCGCTAGTCAGAGCCAGGAGGCAAGCCACAGTCACCCAGGACCAGTGCCTGGGCCCTCGCTTCCCCCCGGCCCCATGACTGTGCTCAGAGCCAAGAACTTTTTCAGGTCCTCATACCCCGAAACCCGGAGTCCTGGGTGGTCTAGAAACCCTGAAGCAAGATCAAGTTCCCAGAACAATGAAGAACGGGAAGTGCAGGGTCCTTCTCAAGCTGGGAACAGCTGGGCCCAGCTGAGGGGCAGCAGAAAGTCCGCCCTCTGCACCATCCTTCGGAGCAGGCCTTTTGCATCAGGGGCCTGGGAGGGGGCCAGCGACTTAGCAGAGCACAGCCCTCTAGTCTGCACAAGTGCATAAGGGATGGCAAAGGACCTGGGACAGCTGCTGAGGGAGGGCAGCCCTGAGCTGGGGCCAGGGTGGGGGTGGTCTGCAGAAATGCCCCAGTGCTCTGGGCACAGCGGGAACCAGGCCAACACGCAAACAGCCAGCACCCTCCAATCACATGGAGGAGCACGTGTCCCTGAGCACCTACTGTGTGTGGCAGGGGTGCACTGGGGGCTTGCAGGGGCACTGAGCCAGTCAGAGAGCTCTTCAGGGTCAAAGGCCCCTCCGTTTCCAGCCTGAAATCTCCTCCGTGCAGAGCTTGCATTCAAGTTCGGTCCTGTCCTGGGCCTTTTTCTTTGAACTGGACCACACGGCCCCAAAAAGGCCTATTTTGAACTGCTCCTCCCAGGTGCACGTCTGGTTCTGAATCTTCAGTGGACGGAACAGGCGCCGATACCGTAGATCAGTGACAAGGCGTGTTTCCCAAGCATCCGCAGGTGACTCTCCAGTAGGTCTTCCCCAGACCACACTTTGAAGGCACTGCTCCTTCTCTAGGCCCTGGGCCGAGGGCCCTCCTTTTCAGACCAATGCCAGCACATGGTGCCAGGCCCCTGCTCTCCAAACGCCCAGTGTCCAGCCAGCTTCCGGCGTCTTCATTTTGACAGTCCAGTGCTGTGATCAGCACACGCTGGTTCGGGTTTTGACCTCAGGAGGCACCTGACTGACAACTGCCATGCGTCCCACTAGCCCAGCTGTGCACACAGGCCGTCTGCCTGGGGGAAGGCCCTTCCCTCGGATTTGTCTTGCCTGGCAGGTTCCTCTTTTCATCTTTCTGAACTCCATCTTTTCCTCGCTTACTTGACTCAAGTCTCTCTTCTCCAGACTGGTGCCTTCCCCTGAGGGCATCCAGCCCCTCCTGACCCAGCCTTGACCCCAGTGAGCTCCACCCTGTGAGCTCACCCCTTGCCCACCGAGGAGCCATGGCAGGGAAGAGCCCCGGAGGCCTCCAGAAGTCCTCAGGTATCCTGAAACTCTGTGTTTGGGCAGGAAGGAGAAAGAGAGCCAATAAGCATGTGGCAGAGTTTGCAAAGGAGGCCGACCACACAGCAGGAGAAAATGAACAGGTGACCGTGGAAGTCTGACAGGCAGCCCCAGTCAGCCCCCTGCCCGCACCCCAGAAGGAGGACATTTGTTTGACGTTTCTGGTCTTGCGTGACGGTGTGCAGAACGATGCATCCAACTCCACCACGGGGCCGGGTTGGTTGAGCACATAATTAACACCAATGTCAGGTACAACTAATGGGGAAATGAAGAAACCCCTCTCGTGATTGATCTGTACCTCTGTCTTCTGTGGAACTCAGTTTCAGAAGGCAGGTTCTAACACTCCAAGGTGATGCAGGGATCCTCTCATTCATTTCTCAGAGATGCTCAGAAAAAATGGGGCGAGATGAATTTGGTTGTAGGGAGGAGACAGGCCAAGCCCGAGAGCATGAGCTAGTCTCAATGGCTCCGCAACAGACTTGGGATTTCCAGGGAAAGGAAGTTAAAGGAAGCAAGGAAGTGACATCGACAACATGACCTGCCACGGCTGGACCCTCTGAGGCACGCAGATGCGGTAGAACAGGAGGGCACCGTTGCAATTCTCGTGAGGAGCCCAGAGTAAGATGAACACAGGAGACTGCTGGTCCCCCTTCCACACCCAGAAAAGCATCTTGCTCAGCCCCCTCCTGTTACAAGCAGGAAGCCGAGGTCCAGACAGAAACCGCCTGCCTAGAGATGTCAGCCATCAGCCTAGAGCCGAGACGAGCCCAACCTCGTCCTGTGCCCAAGGCCTGAGCTCTGCCCACGGAGCCTCGCTGCTCCCGGCCCCCAGCGTCTCCCCTTATGGTACCTGGTTCCTCATTCATCATGAGCCTTCAAGGGCTTCTGTGATCAGCACAAAAGTGCAGCACTTTGACCTGCAATAAATCACTGCCGCTAATGGTCCTGCTGCCCATGACCAACTGCAGACAGCCCTGTTCTCACTCAGTCCTGCAGTCAAGCAGC